>JADRCD010182363.1:0-12994 GCA_019843815.1 Montemys delectorum
TCATGACTAATTGGCTGATAATCACAAGATAATTCCATCTTGCCAAACATGCTTTCAACAATCTTCACTTGTCCCTGTCCCCAGCAAATTTTAAGTTAAATTTTAAATCTATATGTGTCGGTGTGTTCCTAGAGTAGAGCAAGAACAACATATTTACTATCCAAAGCTGAATATATAAACTTCATATCTATTTTTTAACAGACATCATTCATTTCTTTCCTGGCCTGCAGGTTGAACTTGTCCATAAAGGCTGGATTTTCCCCAAGAACCGAGACACAAGCTGATGTAATGTTCATTTTCAATTCAAACTTGGCATTGCAAAGATAGCAAAGTAAATTCAAGTTTCTGCCAAGGCTAATGAAAACATAAGTTATGCCAAATGCCCCTAAAATATATTGGGCAGATTGTGAGCACATTCATTTAGTACTGTGTTAAAAACATACTGCAGATTTCTGCCCTTAATACTTAAGAAAGCTATCAACCTAGATTGAGGTGGCTAGAGTTTTGCCCAATACTTCTCTGTTGTCATTATTCATTCCAAATCAATATGCTAAGGAAAGAGCAAGAAGTCATTCTCAATCTTTTGTCTTATGTGGAGAAGCCAGGACTAATGTTGCAACAATAATCAAAGGCTGCAGGGCTCATAAAAGAGGAACTACCCTAGCATTCCTAGGCCTGAGCACTGAGTCTGCACTTCATCCTTGCTTCCATCGTGAGCCATGTATTAATACAAGGTAGAAGCTTTGTGAGTATGACATGAATGTAAGAGGATACCTCACAGAAAGTTATCATCATCAGGTCCAGATGCTATCAGAATTGGGGCTTTCTTCATTTAGTTGTTTTATATTTTAAGTTATAGTTTTATTTATTTTTAACAACTTTAGAAAATATATTTTTATATCTACACCCCTCTTCTGACTCTGTTTTTAATGACCTTTTCACTCTAGTTGGAAGAGCTTGTGGAAGCTTTAACTTACCACAATTTTTTGTTCTTACACTGGGAATTTAGCATAGCTTCACCATAAAAGCTATTAATACAGGAACTTTGAAAACAGTCTGTTTCATAAGGATACATTCATTCCTCATGGGAGTGAAAATTTTCTGATTTGGGGATATGGTTTTAGTGCCTCTCAAGAGAGACACAAAAGACAAGGATGTCCAAAACAAAGTCAATGGCAACTACCATCAGAGAGGGAAATAAATCCACAGTGTAGTTATACATTGAGGAGACAGACATGATGCTAGAAATCTGAATTCCTTTTAAAGTTTCAAATCAGTCTCAACAGTTTGCATAATCAAAGTAAAAGAAGGCAAGAAAGACAGTTTTAAAGGTTGGCCTGTTTACCAAAGTCAGAAGCTGGGGCTCAGCCTGACAGAACAAGAACTATCAGTACTAGAAGTGTTTGAGATTCACATCTGTCCATAAATTAAATTTAATGATATGTTTGGAATACTTACTAAAATGAAAATCAAACTATGTGTAGAAGAATTTATTGATAGTGTCAACAGAAAACTTTTGCTATATCAAAACTTTTTATGGGGCTATTATTTTTTCAAAAAAAATTGATGAGTTCTTTTGTTGTCTTATTTGTTGGCTTGGTTAGTTTTGTTTTCTGAGATAAGGTCTTGGGCAGAAGGAGGGAGGGAATTGGGTGGTAGAGGGGAGAGAGAGGAGTAGAGGAAAGGGGAACATAATCATGTAAGGGGAGGGTACCAAGAGTGAAGCCCAGAGGGCCAGCAGAATGAATGGAAATATACAACCTCAGGAGGGGGGTGTAGGGGTCCCTCTAGAATGTACCAGAGACTGGAGATATGAGAGAATCTCAAGACTCAAAGTGGAGGAACCTTAGATGAAATGCCCAACAGTGAGAGGAGGGAACTTGTAGAATCCATGTCCACTAGAAAGAGGTAGAGGGATGGGGTTGCAATCTTACAGTCAAAAATTCAGACTCAGAATTGTTCCTGTCTAAAAGAACTGCAGGGACAAAAATATGGAGAATATACTGAGGGAAAGGAGGTCCAGTGACCCAGAGGCCCAAATTGAGACCCATCTCAAAGGGAGGCTCCAAGGCCTGACTATTACTGTTGCCATGATGTACTTAAATGAGGAGCATGGCTGCCCTCTGAGAAGACCAACAAACAGCTGACTGAGACAAAAGCAGGTACTTAAACCAAACCAATTGTCTGAAGTCAGGGACCCCTGTGGTTGAGTTAGGGAAAGACTGGAAGAAGCAGAAGAGAATGGTGACCCCATAAGAAGACCAACAGTCCAAACTAATGGGGACACCTGAGATCTCTCAGACACTGAGCCACAAATCAGGCAGCATACATGAGCTGGTCCCAGGCTCCGACACATATTCAACAGAGGACTACCTGGTATGGCCTCAGATACACCTAACCCTTGAGAGACTTGAGGCCTCAGGCCATACAGAGGCCTGGAAGGGGGGTCAGGGGTGTAGGGGTATGGGGCATCTTCCTGGATATGGGGAAGGAGTAATGGGATGAAAAACTGTCTGAAGGCAGATCAGAAGGTGGATAACAACTAGACTGTAAAAAAATTATTAAAGATTGAAAAAAATGTCAGTTCATAAAAAGACAAGCTGGTCCTTCCTGTCTCTCTGGACTGGTGTCCTGAGTGGACCTTAGGCACAAGCTATGCAGCCAGTCCCACAACACCCAGAGGAAGCTACACTCCCAGGTGCTCTGAAACTCTCAGGATCAGAGGTGAGGAGGACCCAACATCTGTCCCAACACTGGGAGTAACTGGGACCTGAGGGACCAGGCACCCAGGAACTCCACCAGCAGAGTGGCTAGGGTTCCTTCCGGTCTCTCTGGGCTGGTATCCTGAGTGGACCTTGGGTGCAAGCTCTGCAGCCAGTCCCACTTCACTGACTCTAGTCAAAATTATTAAGGGCAGGTAGCACTAGAGACAACCAGATGGCGGGGGCGGGGGGGGGGGAAGCATAAGAAAATAGACAACACAAACCAAGGTTACTTGGCATCATCAGAACCCAATTCTCCCACCATAGCAAGTCCTGGATACACCATCATAATGGAAATGCAAGATTCAGATCCAAAATCACTTATCATGATGATGATACAGGACCTTAAGAAAGACATAAATAGCACCCTCAAAGAAATACAGGAGAACACAGGTAAACAGCTAGAAGCTCGTAAAGAGGAAATACAAAAATCCCTTAAAGAACTACACGAAAACACAATCAAACAGGTGAAGGAAATGAGCAAAACCATCCAGAATCTAAAAATGGAAATAGAAACAATAAAGAAATCAGAAAGAGAGACAACCCTGGAGATACAAAACCTAGGAAAGAAATCAGGAGTCATAGATGCAAGCATCACAAACAGAATACATGAGATAGAAGAGAGAATCTCAGGGGCAGAAGACACCATAGAAAACATTGACACAACAGTCAAAGAAAATGCAAAAAGCAAAAAGCTCCTAATCCAAAACATCCAGGAAATCCAGGATGCAATGAGAAGACCAAACCTAAGGATAATAGGTAGAGAAGAGAGTGAAGACTCCCAATGTAATGGCCCAGTGAATATGTTTAACAAAATTGTAGAAGAAAACTTTCCTAACCTAAAGAAAGAGATGCCCATGCACATACAAGAAGCCTACAGAACTCCAAATAGACTAGACCAGAAAAGAAATTTCTCCCATCACATAATAATAAAAACATCAAATGCACTAAACAAAGAAAGAATTTTAAAAGCAGTAAAGGGGAAAGGTCAAGTAACATATAAAGGCAGACTTATCAGAATTACACCAGACTTCTCACCAGAAACTATGAAAGCTAGAAGATCCTGGGCAGATGTCATACCGACCCTACGAGAACACAAATGCCAACCCAGGCTACTATACCCAGCAAAACTCTCAATTACCATAGATGGAGAAAACAAGATATCCTATGACAAACAAAATTTACACAATATCTTTCCACAAATCCAGCCCTACAAAGGATAATAGATGGAAAACATCAACATAAGGAGCAAAACTACACTCTAGAAGAAACAAGAAAGTAATCTTTCAAAAAATCCACATAAATCTAATTCCACCTCTTTCAACAAAAACAACAGGAAGTGATAATTACCTTTTCTTAATATCTTAATATGAAAATTAATATTACCAACATATCCTAAGCAATTGAAATCCAAAAATATGAGGAATTAGAAATTTGTTGATTGTCATCCAATGTTCTCTGTAATTTGGTAATTGGAGAAATAGGTCCAATATTGTACAATGTATATATACTTTCAGCTTGTTTGTGACAGTGTCTTGCTGTGTACAACATAAGGATCTTGAAATCTTGCTTCTCCTATCTCAGCCTCTCTATTAGTAGTATTATTTCATGTTTTTACACTATACTATGGTTTTCAGAACAGCTTACATATTTCAAAACTATTTATATACCAAAGGGAGACATAGACAATTAACTTGGGTGGTGGCTTGTAGGAAAGAGAACAACAAAGAGTGAGTTTGTTTTGAATGCTTTGCTTGACATTTGTAGCTCTTGTATCAAGTTTGAAGAAGAGAACTTTACAAGTTACTCTTTCTCTGAGATGAATGCTTTTCCAAATTATTACAGCCAATGAACCAGATTCTTACCCACACCTAATGTCTGTGCCACCCTCCAAGCAGAACTATTGTTCATTAAAACAGTTGGTGAATGACTTTATGGATAGACTATCTTAATACACACACCATTTCTTAAATGAATGTAACCTGTTCTCTGTGGCCTGAGAATAAAGTCACTCACTCAAGTCAAATAGTTTTGACCACAGCAGGAAGTCTGTATCCAAAAATTATGCCTACAATTCATTCCTTAGCTCAGCAGAACTGTAAACTCTCAGCTTAGCTACAATGGAGGTAAAATCCTTCGGTGATTTGAGGGTCATTGAAGTACAGCCTTATTACAATGAAATCCAATACCTATAAATTATTCTTATTTGGGGCTTGTACCACAGAAAGAGCCAAGATTTTAAACTCTACTAAATACAAAACAAACAAACAAAAAGATTTTATATATTTATGTTCATTTAAGAAAATACTAGTAGTGATCTATTATTTTGAAATATACAGTTAATATGTTTGAAGTTATTTGAAATTTATACTGAGAAAAATGTATGTATTTTCAGTATTGCTGTAGACAAGCATCTACATAACACTGTTAAATTGATTGTTTTATATCAAATAACTTTTATAATACTCATTTTTATTGTTATAATATTTTATAAATTTTAAGGAATATGACAAAAAAGATATTGTATGTATTGAAGAGGGGATCTCTGGGAGGAGTTGGGGTATAAAAGGGAAACAAGAATGTGATTTAATTCTATTTATTTACTTAAAATACGTTTTAAAATGTTAACAAATTCAGACAAATTGAAATCATATAACTTTTCTCATCATAATGCAATAAAAGTTAAAAAAAAGACAAGCTGGTAGATCATTCTTACTTTAACATGGGAAATCTTACAAACATTTGTTAGTGTGGAAACAGGTAAGGGAAATACACAATAAAATGACTTTCTGTAGATTCTATCACTGTACTACACAGGGTTGATAGACACATAATAAAATCTCATGATAAAGTTGAATAAGCACTGCAACACGCAAGGTGTTGCCTCCAGCAGCCTATGGGATGGAGTGCAGACTGTGGGACAAGGTCACCTAGATCATCCTTCCCTGAAGCCATGAATAAATTCTTTAAAGACAGCTGCAGCCTCATAGACTACATCACTCCATCCTGTTCTTCCCTAATATATCACCTTTCATTTTATTGACTTTGCTAGCAACCAAGCATAAAGTGTAACTAATAATAATTTTGAATTTTATGCCTGAAATAAAGACTTTCATAAAAAAATGACTTTGCAATCAAGTAGAGAATACTACTCAAAAATATATTCTGGAAAACTATAGACAACCATTTGTTCATGACTAAATACTTTTCTCTTGGTAAATTTTTCTCTTGGAATTCTATAATATGTACAATATTAATGATGTTATAATCTCAGACTACAGACATGGTTCAGTGATTAAGAAAGATGACTACTCTTACTTTAGATGCAAGTTTTGTTCCCAATACCCATGCCAGGTGGCTCACAACTGCTTGTTAACACAGTTCCAAGAAATCTGCCTGGTGTCAATGGCAACTTGCACACATGTGCTGCACATGCAGACACATAGATACATACACATAAATAAAAATAACTTTTAAAAAGTAGATGAGAAGTTATCATTTTAAAGACAATAAATGTTTCAAGTTTTTATGTTGCCACAAACCTTGTACAAGAGTGAGAAACTTCAACTAGACCCAATCAGTCTACAGCAGCTATTACAAAGAACACACCGAGGCTAAGTAAGCTTCAGACTGCAGTGGTCTGAACTAGAAATTTAAGTTGACCGAGAGTTTAGTGAACTTGAATCTTCAAGGAGTTAAGTAAATTTATTTCTGCACTCACAAGTGTAAAAAGATATCAAGATATCCTAAAGAAGCTGCCTTTTCAGAAATTTTGACTATGCTGTGAAGTCTTTCTCAAGTGCAGTCTGTGGATTCTTCAGCCCAGACTATAAAATGAGGTAAAGAATTTTGCCTTCACACTCAAGACTATATTTTCCTGATGATCTCAAATAGCCACAATTAAAACAAGAGAGAGAAAGGGAAAGACTAGAAAGGGCAATGGGATAAATGAAGAATAGAGCATTTGAGCTCAGGCTTACAACTGACATCCAGAAGCCAGGATTGGCTCTGCTTGCTTGCACATGATATAGAGAAGCAGCAGAAGGCTAGAAGTCTGTTTTGATAGTAATTTCAATGCCTAAAGTAATAGCCTGACCTCTAACTGCCTTAGCTGAATGAGAACTAGGAGATCTGAACTGCTCTGACCACAGAACCTTTTCTGTGTCCACTGCCATGGCAAGAAATCAGGAAAAGAAACAAAGGACTCCCAGACATAAAGGTGAACATGAGAAAGGATAACTGAAAAAGAAACTCATCATGGGATCCTTAGTAAAGAAAACAGTTCCTTCCCTGAACCCTTTTATTAGGGCACTAACCCCAATTCTGAGGGCTTTATGCACTAACCCTATTTCTGAGGGCTTTATTCTCATGATCATATTACATACCACCTTCCAGTGACCTACTTGGAGTTCGGATTTTAACATATAAATTTGCAGTGGAGTATATTACTCACATAATCAACCTATTTTAGAAATGTACTTTTATCTTAATTCCAGGACTTTGGCTTAAAAATTATGGATTATATTGGTAGAGAAAATTGACAACTATCAACTTCTGTTAGGATATTTCTTATGTTTAAGAATGCACATCTTATTACTGTATACATGGAACATATATGTTTCTCAAGCATGGCAGAGGCCATTGGTTTGTTGTGTCTAATTCATGATCCTGGATTTATTTGTATTATATTTGCTTTACTATGTAGAATATGTATGTGTCTGTGTGTATGTATTTGTGTGTACATGTGTGTGTGTAGATATAAGCAGATGCCTGCATATTTGTGTAAATCAGAGAAAAACTTGTGAGAGTCAGTTCTTTCCATTTATAATTTGGGTTCTAGGGATGTTATTCAGGTTACCATTTCAGAAGGTATCTGTCGAGAGCACTTGCAGATGGGTCGGTGCCGTCTGGGGAGCCAATTAATAGAGACAGAGGCAAGACACTGGGTTGGTATTTAGGTTCAGGTTTATCAGTATCAACGTAACACACACAACACCACAAGAAACAAGCTAATCCAAAGACTGCTGCTATGATTGCAAATATCATGAGGTCAAACACTATCACTACGGCTTGAACCTGGCAAGAGGCTAGGTTCATGCCTTAAAGTCCTTTGCTAAGGGTCATCATGGGTATACGACCTGATGGCGCGCTCGGAAGGGGTCTTCCTCCTTGGCTTGGGCTCAGACGCGTCTCGGCTCCTCGATTGGATGCTCAATCAGCCATAGGTGGTGATGGATGCTTAGTCTGGTGCAGAAGATGCTGAGTAAGAATGTACTGGTTTGGGTCAGTCTCATTTGAGCGATGAGGCGTCTGACATGGACTCTAGAGGCGAGTCATGTCGAATGCCCTGGGGTCTTGGAGCTTTGGGTTTTTATACCCTGTCTAAGCCTTGTCAGTGTCATTCGGTCGTGTCTGCTTATCTCTTGGTTACGTCATGGGGGATTCCAGGAGAGCTTCACTCTTATCTATTCACTGCACACTCTCACTTCTACTCTGAGTATGCTTCTAATGTCTACCTGGCCTTCTGGCCTTACATGTTCCTTACAGTATCTCATAGAACTTATCTCATAGAACTTCAGTGGAAGACATAAAATACATCATTTCATAGATGAAGCCCAAAGAATTAAAGTAATTTCTGTGTTTTTACCTTGCCATTTTTTCATTAATTAATTTATTCACTTCATGGCCTGATCAGAACCCCCTCTCTCCTCTTCTTTCAGTCCACCCTTACAAATTTCTCCCCCATTAGCCCTTCCCTTCTCTGAGAAGGGGAAGCCCCTTGTGTACCACCCCACCCTGGGACATCAAGTCACAGCAAGACTAAGCACATCATTTCATGAGGCCTGATAAGGCAGTCCCTCTAGGGGAAGAGAATCCAATGACATTACCTTGACTTTATAAATTATTTATTTTATTTTCTACTAATGTGGATGGAAGAAATCCCACAAAGCCTTACCCCTATACTCAGTGAATTATTTTTATAGCCCTCTAATTTCCCTGGTAAGTGCACAGGTATTTCTCAAACCCAACATACTGGGTTTTTGTTTGTTTGTTTGTTGATTTTTGTTTTTCCAAATTGTTTTTATGGAGTTCTATTTGTTCCTGGCAAGAGAGAATTTCATTTGGGACAAGTTACCCCCTCCATTTATAAATTAACAGATTGAACAAAACACAAATAAGAGTGGTTCTTACTTTCTATGAATTTTTAAAAACGTATATGTTCATGTAAGAGAAACAAACTAATCATAATCACAATACTCAACTGATGTATAAATGTATACAGATCACAAGCCACACACAGTTTAAAATCTTTCCACCTAAAAACCTAGTAATGTCACAGAAGCATAAAGAAAATAATGTGTGTCCCTTCCTTAGGTGAGCCAAAATTTTAATAACCATGGGCCAGAAGAAGCTGTTGTCCACATTTCATGTGTGTATGGTCAGGTAGTGAAAAACATAATCAGATTTCCAGCATTCTTTTCACAATCTATAATGATTTTTATTATTTATTCTAAGCATCTATAAACCAAGAGTACCTGCAAATTTTGCTAAGACTCTTCCTTAGATAGCAGTGGGCTTTTCACTCATCACAATGTTTACCATGTGCACACATCCTTCTACTCTTTATGTGAGATGATGTGTTTCCTTCTGAGGTGTTCCTTCCAAAAGGTTTATAGTATTTTTATTCTATTTGTTTTTAATTCTGGGAAGTGTTTGGCAAACATAAAAGTAGTGTTTTGTTTTGGTTTTGCTTTTTTGATTCTTGGGTTTGTTTTTATTGGTGGTAGTTGGTTTTTGTTAGTTTGTTTGCTTGGACAGGTCTCTTGAACAAAAGCTTTGGACTACTGAGAAATCATTCTAGAATGTCCACCTCACTCCTTGCAACTGAAAATTTCAACAGATAGTCTCAGAAAGTTTAACATCAAAAAATAAAACACAAAACAAGAACAAAACCTTACTAATTCCTTCCTCTTTTTTTGGCCATTTCACATAGAGCTAACTCTCAGATCTATGTACTTTATTTTATGAACTCAAGCAGTTTTAAACCTCTTTAGTAAACAGATAAAACCAATAAAATGGCACATATCACACACATTTGTTATTTATATTGTTATACGACACATTTGATATTTATTATGTATTAATTTTATAACCTATTAATGTTTGGCAAATGCAATTTCTGATTCATGTGCATTTGTTAGGATCACCCAAGTTTCCATTAATATAACACTGTCTCATCTGATTGGCAACTGGAAAAGAAAAGTCAACAATTCTCTCATCTTAGTGAGATTTTCTGCCAAGAAAGAATTCCAACCAAAAACTGGTGTTAGTAGGTTCTCAATGAATGCTTTTGGGAATTAATTTACTCAAAATAGTGATGTGATTGCAGTTTTGGAACTATATTTGAGTGCAAGATAAACACGATCATTGTGGAACACAAAAAGTACTGAAGATACCACCAAATCACATAAGAGTTTAACAAATTTTGTCATCTCTATCACTCCATTTTAGAACCTTGCTGATTTCCTGAACCTGACTTAAGGTTGGACATTCTCTCTCTCTCTCTCTCTCTCTCTCTCTCTCTCTCTCTCTCTCTCTTCTTTCCTTCCTTCCCTCTTTCCTTCCTTCCCTCCTTCCTTCCTTCCTCTCTTTCTCCTTTTACATGTTTTTATTAGATGCTTTCTTTATTTCCATTGCAAACTTTATATCTCCTCCAAAAACCTCCTTATCCCATCCCCCATCTCCCTGCTCATTAACCCACCCACTCCTGCTTCCCTGTCCTGGTATTCCCCTACACATTGGCCTCAAGACTTCATGAGACCAAGGACCTCTCTTTTCATAGATGTCCCACAATACCATCCTTTGCTACATATGCAGCTGGAGCCATGGACCCTTCTATGTGTACTCTGGTTGTTGGTATTCCCGTGGAGCACTGGGAATACTGGTTGGTTCATATTGTTGTTCCTCCTATGGGGCTGCAAATCCCTTCAGTTATTTCAGTCTTTTCTCTAGCTCCTCCACTGGGGAATTTGTGCTCAGTCCAAAGGATGGTGTGAGCATCCACTTCTGTCTTAGTCAGGCACTGGCAGAGCCTCTCAGGAGACAGCTATATCAAGCTCCTGTCAGTAAGCACTTGTTAGTATCCACAGTAGTGTCTGGGTTTGGTAACTGTATATGGGATGGATCCCAGGTGGGACAGTCACTGGATGGCCTTTCCTTCATCATAAGGTTTTTTTTTTCTTTTTTCTTTTTTTTTTTTTTTTTTTAGATATTTTCTTTATTTACATGTAAATTTCTCCTTTCCCAGGTTCCCCTCCAAAAAATAAACAAACAAGCAAACAAAAACAACAAGAACGAACCACTTTTGCGTCTCCCCTCCCCAGGCCTGCCACTCCACCCTCTCCCACTTATTGGCTCTGGCATTCCCCTACAATGGGGAACAAAACCTTCACAAGGCCGAGTTCCTTTACTCCTATAGATGATCGAATTTGTGATCCTCTACTATACACATGCTGCCAGAACATTCAGCCCCACCATGTATAGTCCTTGATTGGTGGTTGGGTCCCTGGGAGCTTTCAGGGTACTAGTTGGTAATTGTTGTTTGTTCTAAGGGGCTGCAAACCCTTCAGATTCATAGAACCTTTCTCTAGCTCCTTCATTGGGGACCATATACTCAGTTCAATGAATGGCTGTGAGCTTTTACATCTGTGTTGGTCAGGTATTGTCAGAGCCTCTCAGGAGATAGCTATATGCTTGTCCTTCCTTCAGTCTCTGCTCCATAGTTATTCTCTGTCACTACTTCTGTGGGTATTTGGTTCCCTTTTTTGGAAGGAATAAAATATCCACCTTTAGGACTTCTTTCTTCTTAAATTTCTTGTGGTTTGTGGGTTGTACTTCCTGTATTCCAAACTTCTGGGCTAATAACCACTTATCAGAGAATGCATACCATATGTATTCTTTTGTGATTGGGTTACCTCACTCAGGATGATACTCTCTAGATCCATCCATTTCCCTAAGAATTTCATAAATTCATTGTTTTTAATAGCTGAGTAGTACTCCATTGTGTAGATGTACCACAGTTTCTGTATCCATTCCTCTGTTGAGGGACATCTGGGTTGTTTCCAGTTTCTGGCTATTAAAAATAAGGCTGCTACGAACATGGTGGAGCATGTGTCCTTATTACATGTTGGAGCACTTCTGGGTATATGCCCAGGAGTGGTATAGCTGGGTCCTCTGGTAGAACTATGTCCAATATCCAGAGGAACCACCACACTGATTTCCAGAGTGATTGTACCAGTTTGAAATCCCACCAGCAATGAAGGAGTGTTCCTCTTTCTCCACAACCTCTCCAGCATCTGCTGTCACCTGAGTCTTTTATCCTAGCCAATCTGACTGGTGTGAGGTGGAATCTCAGAGTTGTTTTGATTTGCATTTCCCTGATGACTAAGGATGTTGAACATTTCTTTAGGTGCTTCTCAGCCATTTGGTGTTCATCAGTAGAGAATTCTTTGTTTAGCTCTATACCCCATTTTTTAATAGGGTTATTTGATTCTCTAGAGACTAACTTCTTAAGTTCTTTGTATACATTGAATATTAGCTCTCTATCAGATATAGGGTTGGTAAAGATCTTTTCCCAATTTGTTGGTTGCCGTTTTGTCCTATTGACAGAGTCTTTTGCCTTATAGAAGCTTTGCAACTTTAAGAGGTCCCATTTGTCAATTCTTGATCTTACAGCAGAAGCTATTGGCGTTCTCTTCAGGAAATTTTCCCCTGTGCCTATTTGCTCAAGGTTCTTCCCCACTTTATTTTCTATTAGTTTCAATCTATCTGGTTTGATGTGGAGGTCCCTGATCCACTTGGACTTGAGCTTTGTACAAGGAGAAAGGAATGGGTAGATTTGCATTTTTCTACATGTTGACCACCAGTTGAGCCATCACCATCTGTTGAAATGCTGTCTTTTTTCCACTGTAAGGTTTTAGCTCCTTTGTCAAAGACCAAGTGGCCATAGGTGCATGGGTTCGTTTCTGGGTCTTCAATTCTGTTCCATTGATCTACCTGCCTGTCACTGTAACAATACCATGCAGTTTTTTATCACATTTGCTCTGTAGTACAGCTTAAAGTCCGGGATTGTGATTCCACCAGAAGTTCCTTTATTGTTGAGAGAAGTTTTGGCTATCCTGGGTCTTTTTTTTATTCCAGATGAATTTGCAAATTGCTCTTTCCAAGTCTGT
>JADRCD010182364.1:1567-52234 GCA_019843815.1 Montemys delectorum
GGGGGGGGGGGGGGGGGCGGGAAAGGAAGATGAGCCACAGTGACATGCGGCTGAGTTCTAGCCAATTGGGAGGCTGAAGCAGGAAAACGGCACTAGGAATTCAGGTGTGTCTCTAAAAATCATTTTAAAGAAACTTCATTGTTTTTCATTTTGTGTTTCTGATTTGATTTTTTTGTTTGTTTGCTTGTTTGAGATAGGATATCACATAGCCCAGGTTGACCTTTTTTCACTGAGTAGAGGAAACTTCCCTTGAACTCTTGATCCTCCTGCCTCTCAGAATTACAGGAGTGCACTTTCCCACCCAGCTACCAGAGAACTTCGTTATCTTACTGCAGCCTCTGTACTGATCTGTCTGCTTCTGCCAGGAGTGCTACGGATTGCAGAGGCTTTGTGTTTGGATTTCCTCCCTGTAAAATGGAGAGTTGCAGAGTTCCTCACAGCTACACACATGAAAGCTTTTTCTCATCTAAGTATTCCATCTACCACATTTAATGGTTTGCATCTACAATCCCAGGCATGAGGCTGAGGCAGGATGATTGTCTGCAGTTCAAGGTTCTGCAAAGCAAATTCTAAGTGAGCCAGAGCTACATAAAGATGCCCTGTCTCAAACAGAACAAAACCTTCAAAATTGAATCCTAATTCACCTTCTGCTCTTTTTGCCCCTGTACCTACTGATCTAGCATTGTTCACCTAACATTTCATTCCTGTACTGTGCCTTCCAGCCTATGATCGTTCTGTCTAAACATGCACAAATGTTTTTGCTTATCATTGTTCCTTAAACAATACCAGTGTAGCAACTGTTTGCATAGCCTGTTACATTACACAGTGTAGAACTATTCTATAGTATATGGGAAGGTATGTATAGGTCCTATGTAAAAATAGATCATTGTGTATAAGAGCCTGGAGCATCTGCAGATTCTATTTGCAGGATATTCCTAGAAGCACACTGCACCCTCTTTGGATACTGAGGATCAACTGGATCATGCTATACACATGAACTTGTTGATCAGTGTTACATCAGTAAAAGTAAGACAGCCAGATATGCCTCCTGAAGGTAGTACAAGAGGAAGTAAATAGGATATGTTATAGCTAAAAGAATCTAATCGGCACTTTTATATCTCATGGTCAGTGCCTATGGGAAACACAGGATGATAAAGCTGCATAAATTAAAGGACTTACTGAGTCATACCAAATGGCTGGAAACAGGCACAGTCAGATTATAGGAGATTCATCAAGGCAAACGAGTCAGTTTCTTCCATAAATGCCATAAAAGGAATAAGGATGGAAGAAAAACCTCATGGATTAAAAGATCCTTAAGAGACATAGTAAACAGGTGCAAAATATTAGCCTCATTTGGATCCCAATTCAAGCGAAAGAACAGCGGAAGTATTTTTGAAGCATTGAAGATTTCAACACAGACTAGTAGTGTTAAAAAAAAAATTAAACAACCATTATGAAGGGAATGGTAGAGACTGGAGTTGTAAATATGTCATTAAACATATTGGCATAGCTGATGGTTTCTGGAGAAAAACAGTGAACAAAGAAATACTCAACAGTATGAAGCCAAATGAGAAATCTGTCTGCTGTGTGACTTGTAATAGGACTATATCCCGGTAATTTCACTGTCAGTAGACTATGACCACTATTCTTGCTGCTGTGACCAAATACCTGAGGAAAAAAACAACTTAAAACATGAAGTCTCCTCCTGGTCGGGGAGCCAGAGTCCATCATGGTGTCCAGCAAGGCCATGGGGACAGCAGTGTGAACTGCCTGTGCTATGTGACCATTTAGGCCATCCTTCCAGCACTCACTTCCAGCTAAGCCCCACCTCCTGAGGGTCCCACAGTCTCTCAAAACAATGCCACCCGCTAGTGTGGAAGGGCTTAAACGCGAGCCACTGAGCATGTTTTATAACAAGCCATGCCGTCTAGATTATAATTTCCAAAAGAACACATAATCTTGGATTGGGAACAATGCCCATGGAGTCTGCTGTAGAGATGATGGCTAGAGCCAGTGGTTGCAGATGTAACCAAAGCTCATCATTTTCCAAGAACTATTTGAACCAGTACTAACTAATTAGGTTGTTGACAGTTTTGGTTTGGTTTGGTTTGGTTTGGTTTTTTTTTTGGGGGGGAGGGGGAGGCTAGTTTCGAGACAGGGTTTCTCTGTGTAGCCCTGGCTGTCCTGAAACTCACTCTGTAGACCAGGCTGGCCTCGAACTCAGAAATGCGCCTGCCTCTGCCTCCCAAGTGCTGGGATTAAAGGCGTATGCCACCACTGCTCGGCTTGGTTGTAGACATGTGGGAAAAAATGTCATGAACATCATGCGCATTAGCCTTTAAAGGCAGGAAGATCTCTGATAGCTCAAGGCCTGCAAGGTCCACACAGTGAGTTCCAGACGACCAAGACTACAAAGGAAGACCTTGTCTCAAACAAAAAAAAGAAAGAAAGAAAAAGAAAGAGAAAGAAAGAAAGAAAGAAAGAAAGAAAGAAAGAAAGGAAGGAAGGAAGGAAGGAAGAAAGAAAGAAAGAAAGAAAGAAAGAAAGGAGGAGAGAAAAGGAGAGAAAGGAAGAGAAGAAAGGAAGGAAGGGAAGTAGGAAAAAGAGGAAAAAAAAAAGAAAAGGAAGAAAGGCTGTCTACAACAAATGTATAGCCAACATTATATTAAATAGGGGAAAACTCAAAATCAGAAACAGACAGGATTGTCCACTTTCCCCATTCTCATCCCATAGCTAGATGTCTTAGCTAGAGCAATAATAGTATAAGAGAAGCAAATAAAACACATACAAACAGTAAAGGAAGAAGCCAAAGGATTGTATGTAGATGGCATGATTCTAAACATAAAATATTCTAAATATATTCCAGAAGATTCTTGGAACTGACAACCACTTCCAGCAACGTGGCAGTTAATTGCAGCAAAATTACTACATAAAATCATTAGTCTTCCTCTATGTCGATGACAAGCTGAGGAAGAACTCGGAAACAATCCTATTCACAGTGGCCTTGAGAACTGTCAATAATCCTTGGAATACTCCTAAACAGAATGTGAAAAGCTTTGTTTTGTTTCTGAGACAGGGTTTCTCTGTGTAGCCCTGGCTGTCCTAGAACTTACTGTATAGACCAGGCTGGCCTCTCACTAAGTGCTGGGATCAAAGCATCGGACCACCACCCAAATGGACATGAAGGCTTCTTGTTTTTGTTTGCTTATTTAAAAAACACTAACACATGGATGCAATGGTCCTGGGCTGGAAAAATAAACATTACAGTGATGGCTGTCTTACTGAATGAAAGTAATCTATCTACAGATTCAACTCAATTCCAACAAAAATTCTAGTGATGGTCTTTACAAAAACGGGAAAAATAATCCATAAGCGACCTAAGATAGCAACCCTGAACAAAAAGAATAAACTGGTCCTGTCCCTTGCTCGGTGCACCATTGGGTGAGCAGTGCTGGAGAGCTGGCCCTGGTGGTGTGGGTGCAGATCAAGCAGGCAGACCAATTCTCTGACCACCCACGTCCAGATCCAGGGCCTCAAGTTGGGCCAGCCCAACATCTACCCCATGTATGAACTGCTAGAGCAGGTGAAGGGGCCGGTCCTGCAGAGCCAAAGCTTCAGGGTCTCCATGATACAGGGCAACAGGATAACCAAGCAGAGTCTTCGTGAAGGTCCAGTAGAGATGATGTAGCAGAAGCCAGAGGCTTCGAAGCAGACCAGTCATTCACTGCAATCAACATTTGCAAATAAAGGGCTGGAGAGATGGCTCAGCAGGTAAGAGCACTGACTGCTCTTCTGAAGGTCCTGAGTTCAAATCCCTGCAACCACATGGTGGCTCAAAACCACCCGTAATGAGATCTGACACCCTCTTCTGGCATGTCTGAAGACAGCTACAGTGTACTTAGAAAAAAGAAAAAATTTGCAAATAAAGATGTGTGGACAAAGTGTATACTGTGGGACACACTGCAATTTCCAGGTCAAGATGTTATGGATTTTGTTTGTTTTATTTTTTATTTTGGGAGGGGATATATGAAGGGATGGGGAGATGAGTGGGATTGGAGTGCAGTATTGGAAATTTAGAAAGAATAAAAAGTTAAAAGGAAAAAACTCTTAAAATGGATACAGCTGGAGGTGTCACCATATCTGACTTAAATTTATTCTACAGATATTACTCTGTAATAAAAACAGCATGGTGCTCGCACAAAACAGATGCACAGATCAATGTAATAAAAAGGGGCCCAAATACACAGCCATCTGACTTTTAACAAAGATATCGAAATATGCATCAAAGGAAAGACAGCTTCTTCAACACACAGTTCCTGCAAGAATAAAAACTAAGTCTGTATCTCTTAACACAAACATCAGTTTGTTCAGTTCCTAGCACCACATGGTAGACCAGGGCCATCTATAACTTTGGTTTCAGGGAATCCAATGCTTTCTTCTCCCCAGAGGGCAACATGCATACATGTGGTGCACAAACATTTATACAGGCAAAACACTCACACACACACAAAGTCAAATACATCTATTTTTTTTAATTGACCACAAAACTAAATAGAGAGCTCTCAAAAGAAGAAATAGAAATGACTAGTAAGCATTTTAAAAGTATTCAATAAGCTAGGCGGTGGTGGTATACACCTTTAATCCCAGCACTTGGGAGGCAGAGGCAGGTGGATTTCTGAGTTCGAGGCCAGCCTGGTCTACAGAGTGAGTTCCAGGACAGCCAGGGCTACACAGAGAAACCCTGTTTCGAAAAACCAAAAAAAAAAAAAAAAAAAAAAAAAAAAAAAAAAAAAAAAAAAAAAAAGAAAAAGAAAAGAAAAGAAAAAAGGAAAAAAGTATTCAATAGCCAAATAATAGTCACAGGCAAATTCACAGAAATACAAATAAAAATTACTGATTTCATTCCACCCCAGTCTGATATGGCTACCATCAAGAAAACAAATGATGGCAAATGTTTGTGAGGATGTGTGGAAATGAGAATGTTCTCCAAGGTGCTGGTAGTGTAAACTGGTACAGTCTCTATGGAAATCAGTGTGGAGATTGTTCAAAAAACTAAAAATAGATGTACCATGTGATCCAGCTAAACCAGTCCTTGGCATGTACCCAAAGGCCTCTATCTTCCTACAGAGACACCCGCACATTGGGCTCATTGCTGCTTTATTCATGATCGCTAAGAAACAGAACCAGCCTAAAGGCTGCAAACTGATAAATGGATAATGGAATGTGGTATAAATGCACAATGGAATTTTATCCAGACAACGAAAAGTGGAACAATTTACAGAAAAATAGACGAAGCTGGAAAATACAAAGTGACATAACTTAGCAAGACTAAGTCCCATGTTCTTGCCCATATGTGCATCCTAGCTTTGATTTTTATAGATTGTCTGTTCAATTTGAAGTGTCTGTAGAGGTCAGGATGCTAGAAAGTGCCCATGAGACGGGGAGAAGATGAGGCATTAATGGGGTGAAGAGAGATTCAAACATACAATATGAAAGCAGAGGAAGAAACTGAGAATATCAAAGCTTTAAGTGGATAAGATGGAGTGGTGACAGAACAAAGCTGTGAGACTGGGCTAGTTGTAAGAAAAACCTTTCTGGAAACTCACTCATTTGTAAAAACACACACACACGTAATGTTAACTCCTTAAATGTATGTATAAATATAAGGAGTTTGAACACAGGTATGCAGCTGGATAGACAAGAATTCCCAGAAAAACAACGTGTTATTAAGTGAAATTTCACTTCCAGGCTTGGGTCAAGGAGGCCCCTCCTCTCCACCCACATACACACACAAAACACTGGTACTGTTGTTGCTCTTGGTTGCCCATCACAACAAGATCATAAACTTCTATTGCTAAAGGCACAACTTATTTGGTTATGGAACACAGAAAATTTGAGTTGGAACTGACCTGAAAATTTCTTCCCTGGTGGCTAGCTTTCACAGAGCTGGAAGGTGCTATACAGACTGCTGGGGCCAATGGCTCAGTAGTTAAGATCACGTACTATTCTTGCTAAGGACGTTGGCCCAGTTTCCAGAAGCCAAATCAGGCAGCTCACAATTGTCTGTAACTCCAGTTGTAGGTATCCTGAGTGGCATCTCTACCTGGCCTCTGTGCCTGCATTCATATGTACACACATACATATAGACTCACGTAGACTTTAAAAAAAAAAAAATCTAAAATTAAAATGAGGAAGTGCTCACTGTAGCCAGATTGGCTTGGGCTATAAAGCTACTCTCCTCCCTTAAACCCTAATTGTGGGCATTAGAAAACTCACCAGCCACCAACAATTTTTAAGAACTTCAATTTTTACCAGAATTCTAAACATTGTTATTGTATTTTCCCCAGTAGCTATAAAGTGGAAACATGTTTTTATTAGCATTTCCATAACTAATGTGTATGGTTTCAAATATCATTGGGGTAATTTGTGTATCTTCTTTGTCATAGAATCTAGATGGTGGGGCTGGAGAGATGGTTCAGTGATTAAGAGCATTGACTGCTCTGGTTCTGAGTTCAATTCCCAGCAACCACATGGCGGCTCACAATCATTTGTAATGAGATCTGAGGCCCTCTTCTGGTGTGTCTGAAGGCAGCTACAGTGTACTTATATATAAGAAATAAATCTTTGGGCCTGAGCGAGCAGAGTTGACCAGAGTAAGCGGGGCCTACGGGAACCCCAACAACCACATGAAGGTTCACAACCATCTGTACAGCTACAGTGTACTCATATACACAAAATAAATAAATCTTTTAAAAACAAAAACAAAAACAAACAGTTCAATATGCTTCAAACACAAAGCTTAATTAAACCCTATCTACCTGTAGGCAAAATATCAGAACTTAGATTCTGCATTGTAAGACAACAGGTTTTTTTGTTTGTTTGTTTGTTTGTTTTTGTTGGTTTCTTTTTTTTTTTTTAAGATTTATTTATTACTATACATAAGTACACTGTAGCTGTCTTCAGATGCACCAGAAGAGGGCATCAGATCTCATTATGGATGGTTTTGAGCCATCATGTGGTTGCTGGGATTTGAACTCACGACCTTCAGAAGAGCAGTCGGTGCTCTTACCCACTGAGCCATTTCACCAGCCCATAAGACAACAGTTTTACAAAGCATCAGAGCTGGGTGTTGTGGTTCACACCTACAGCCCCTGTACTTGGAAGGCTAAACCAGATGATCAAATCAAGCTCAAAGTCAACCTGGACTACAAAATGAGACCCTGTGCTCCATTCTAAGACAAACAAAACCAGTTAATATTTTCACAAAAACTGGCAGGTATGTTTGAAGTCATAATAAAGCTGATTATTTTTATTTCCAAGGTTGAGCCTACAATTCTAAATTTGGTTCTGCTCCTGCACTAGGTTTCTGGCTATATTAATGTCGTGTAGAGATATCCTCTGAGATTAAATTATTCATTTCAGAGGTGAGCTCAAAGGATACCTATAGGGATATAAAACAAGATATTTTAAGGGAAGGCGAAACATTCCATCCTGCAGGGAAGTTTAAGTTCAAGAAGTAAGCAACTCAGTAGCTTCAGTTAGTACCCAAAACTCCACAGATTCAGCAGGCCCTACATTCCCAAACACATATAAGAAGAAAGAACTGCTGAGTCATTACTCAGACAAGTGAAGCTGTTGAGAAAGCAGAGGTCAGCTGGGCTTGAACAGGGCACTTTCCAGCCTGTTGAGCTGTCTGCAGGTTGTACAGCATGCTCAATTTCCAGCTTTCTGTCAACAACCATGCTGGGTAGGTTTCTGGTGATGCAGGTGTAACCCTTCACTCCATTCCTGTAACTTTAATAAAACTCACTTGTTCACTAAACTGGATAGTGGTGGTATCCACACTTTCTCTGTCCTTGCTTCCCAATCTGGGGTGAGTAGATGTTTGCTCATGTCTCCTCAGAAATGTTAACCAACAATGAAAAAGTTATATTGACTCCACTGATCCAGCCCTTTATTTTCTAAGTTTGGATTTTAAAAATTGACTAATGCAAAATTTAAGGAAAGGCATTTTCTTTCAATTCAGCTATTTAAAAATATATTAATGGATTGCCAGGTGGTGATAGTGCACACCTTTAATCCCAGCACTAGAGGCCAGCTTGGTCTACTGAATGCATATAAATACATATGTATAAACACATATACATATATGAAATATACATATCTATACATATATGTGTATATACACATATATACATACGTATAGTAAAGAATATATGTGTAAGTAAGAAATGTTTACTGCTCTTCCAGGGATCCAACTTTGCTTCCTTGCACCCACAGGGGCAGTTCACAACTACCAGCCCCAGGGGATGTGACACCCTCTGTTCTTTGAGGGCATTTGTACATACATGGCATACACATGCACACAACCAAAAAAGTAAGTCTTTAAAAAAAAAAACCTTTGGTCATCAGTAAGATAGCTCAGCAAGTAAAAACGTTTGCCATGCAAGCCTGGTGATTTTAGTTCAATTTACAGAACCCATGCCATGGAAGAAGAGAACCAGCTCCACAATGTTGTCCTTTAACCTCCACACACTTCTTCCAGACCACCTTAAATATACTTATAGCTCAGTGGCAGAGGGTTTGCCTGCTATAAAGCCCTGGGCTTGATCTAAGTAGCACAGGAAGAAGGGTACAGGAAGAAACTCAAACCAGAGAATGTGGACAGAGCAAACTGACATTTTTATAGGACATAAAAATGTTTTTCCAGGGCTCAATTCCCAGCACCCACATGGTAGTTTACAACTGTCCCTTACTACTAGCTTCAGGGGATTTGCCACCATCTTCATGGACAGCAGGTATGCACGTGGACACATATGCAGGGTCTTCAAGGAGCTGGTGAGATGGTCTGGCAGCTATGAGGGCTGGCTGCAGGATCATGAGGATCAGTTTTAACTCCAGCTTTTGGAGATTCAACACCCACTTCAGGCCTCTTGCGTTCACCCGAGAGCATTCACAAAGACACACACACATACAAACTTCTTTTAAGAAATGTGTCTTTTAGGGACAAGTGTAGCTGGTTGGTTGCTAGACTGTTCAAGGCCCTAAGTTTGATAACTAGCATCTTAGGGAAACCCCCAAAAACTTGACCTTTTGTTCATAACTAGATGGATATACATGAAATCATAAACATACTTAACTCAGGAAAAATCAGCACATGTATGAAAAATAAATTCTGGCTCAACCTCATATAAGTATATTGGTACAAAATCACAGAACATAGATTTCCTTTTGTATTAAGTTACTGAGAACCAGAGCTAGAACCGGACAAGATTTCTATATAGTGGGCAATACAAAAAAAAAAAAAAAAACCACCAAAGACTGAATTAGGGATGGGGATGGTGCAATTCTTTGGTGGTTTAGCTCTGCCCTAGCATGCTGGAGCCCTTGAGTTCAATCCCCAGCACTACAAAGCGTGAATGTGTAGTATTTACGTGTAACACTTAGCAACAGAAACGTTTTCTGCTAGTTCACAATCTTGTCACCTATTATGTTACAATCTTGAGGTGAAACTGTAGTCTACCTCAGTAGATAAAATAGGGTGGTGAGGCTGGGCACAGTGGTGCACACATTTGAGCTACTCTAAGGCTTGGGATATTGCTGGAGTTAGTTCCAAGATAGCCTAGATAATAGAGCCTGTTTCCTGTAAAAGTGAGCCTGGTGCCATCGATTCAGCTTAGTTCTAGACACATATGGGGCTGGAAAGATGGATCAGTGGTAAAGTGAACAGGATACTCTTGTTCTATTCCCAACACACATGCGGTGGCTCAGAACCATCCATAACTCCATTCCAGGGGCTCTGACACACACTCCTGAACTTGGGCACCAGGCACACAGATAGTACACATACATACATGAAAGCAAAAACATACATGTATACTCAAGGCCTCGGTTTGTTGATGTTACCTTCCCCAACATTTGTTCAAAGTTTCATGGCATTAACACAAGATAAATTCTGATGGTGCTGTACTATAACCAAAATACCTTTTACACTAATAGGAAGATACACATAAATATGATCAGCTTAGTATTACACCAGATTGTACCACTAATTATACAGGAAATCAGTGGTGTCTTGAGTGCCAGAACTCATGTTTGTTAAATGACATATGCTTGTTGTATGCCTCCATGCAACATACAAGTGCAGGTGCCATGTCAATGGAGGATATTAGAACGCTTGGAACGGGATCTACAGGCATGTGACTTGCGTGGTGTGGGTCCTGTACAAGAGCTAACCTCCTAACCCTTCAGCCTTCTCCACCCTCACTGCTAAATGTATATTCAAGCTTTTTACATTTGTAAGGAATTTCCCGTTGAAACCGGAACTTGACTGAAACACAGCAAGTCTTTAACTGCAGTTTAATCTCACACCTTAGCACGCGTCCACTCTCTTTAAATAAAGATCTACCACAAGTCCTCCACAGAAGAGCTCTTCCTGTTTTTGTGCGAGCTTCATCTAACTGTATTCAGTATCAACAAGAATGTATAAAAGTAAGGAAATTGATTAAATACAAGAAAAACGTTCAGGGGCTGGAGAGATAGCACAGTGGTTAAGAGTACTGACTGCTCTTCCAGAGGTCCTGAGTTCAATTCCCAGCAACCACATGGTGGCTCAACCATCTGTAATGGGATCTGATGCTCTCTTCTGGTGTCTGAAGAGAACAACAGTATACCCATAATAAAGTAAGTTAAAAAAAAAAAATCCAACTTGAAAAGCATAACCTAATTAAGTGCAAAAAAGGTGAGTTTTTTTTCTTTAGTGCTGGGGTTTGAACTGAGGGGCCTTGAATATTTGAGCAAGTGCTGGTCCACTAACCTCCAGGCTCCAGAATGAATTACTGAAGAAAATATAATTTTATGGTATTATTTCCTCTGTAAAAAAAAAACTGGAAATACTAAGTATCAGAAAACTATTACCATCCAAACCACCTTAAACTGAACTAATTACATGGCAAGACACCCTGCAGCCGTTTCCATCTTTCTAAGGAGACAATGGTAAGAGTAAAGACCAAGTGCTAGCCATACCTTTTCCGTCAATACAGCCTTTATTAACACGCGATATACCATTTGCTGCGCCATATACAAATCTGCCTAGTGTGTTGCAATTTTAATGTCCTCAAGGTTACCTCTGGATCTAACACAGAGTAACCTACAAAGCTAACTTTTCTTTCTAGGTGCTGCCTTTTGACCTTTAGAGCTGATAGAAAGGGCAAATATGTTAGCTAGAGACTGACCAACGGGAGGGCCTTGTCATAGTGGCACTACCACTGAGTTCCAAATACAGCCCAATACACAATTCCTGTACTTTCATCACTGTGCTAAGCTTATGTGCCAGCATGCCTTGAAGCATCATTTAAAATAACCAATTTACACATGTAACCACTTCCTGTATGCTGGAAAGTATGGTGTGTCCTGGGAAGAATGTTGAAGGCTTGCAGAAAGACCTGTGACAGTCACTGGAGGTAACCATATCCCACCATCCCATTCACTTCAGCCCTCTCCTATGCCAAGGCAGAGATCTAGCCAACATATTCATATGTTCTGTCTGCTTAGTTTGAAGACTGAATGACCACCTCATGAATGTGACTTCAGAAGACCTATGGCTTTTAGTGTGGTTGGACAGAAGATATGCTGGGAGGGTAGCTCTGGTGGTACCTCTGAGAGCATTATAAGGCTCTTCCCACATCCCTTCATTACTATTTTTATAGAATTCCTGTAAAGTAGGAAGACTAGAAGAGCTCAGCACACCTAGATTCAAGAGTTTAGATCAAGCTCATGAAGTGTTGGACACATTTTAACACCATACAAGTGTTACCCCAAGAGACCATAAAGAATGGAAACTTGAGAAACTCTGACCCTGGCAGAAGTCATGCTTCAGAATATTCAAACACAACGCACAGAACTTTTAAATCATTTACTTGACTAGATAGCTACAGTTCAGTTACTATTCTAAAAGATAGACCCGGTTAGCTTCCAAAATTGCTTTTAAATAAAGTATTTGAATTGTGGCAATAAACAAAACACAAGATGCACTTAAACAATACTGCAGTTTATAAAAAACACATAGGAAATTTCAACTCTTATTCTTTGAGTTACAAAAATCAAGGTTTGGCTAAGTTATAAACATGTTTTTCATGTAATTATTTGCATAACTCTAGTAATGCTCAGTGGCTTAAGATCAGAACTGGTCCTTAAAAAACACTAAAAACAAAAAAAGCCCCTGTATTTACCTGTAGAATATATCCATTTATGTTTACATTCCAGGATTTGCTATATCAGTTATAATTTTAAAGGACATATCCAAAGGAGAAAGCAAACCACCTATAAACTGGCATTATTTATTTATTTTTTGGCTTGTGAAACGTCCTTAATTTGTTGATGTAGCAAACAAATTTCAACTCTGCTATGCAAATGACAGAAGGAATCTGCTCAGCAATTACACTTTAGAGTTCGATTTCATACAGGCAACATGCTATATGTGAAAAAATTACTAACTGAACTACAGGTATTAAATACTGAAAAAAATTAACAGTTTATTATAATTTATTTTATTTAACAATCTAGGAAGTTTGCAGCCATCAGCAGTTCCAGTGCAATTTCAGGTGCAATTGGGAATTCAGGAATTTCAGTGGAGCTGTTAGTATAGCGGACCTTGTAGGTAAAATACATGCACACTTTCGATAGCACATGTGAGGGGATCTCTCTAAAATTGACCTCGTTGGTTTCATTCTCCGCAAACTGACCTGCAAAACAGAAGTTTTATGTATGTTAGGGCCGCACAGTCCTTTTCTTGTTCAAAGTCAACATAAGTCCAACTTCCTTGGAATGTGAGTGTACTTGAAGGTGGGGTCTTCCACGTAAATTGTAAATTATAAAACACGGTCTCTAGGAAAGGCGTGCAGTGTAACTGGCGCCCTGCCCTCATCAGAAGAGACTCCACAGTGGAAAGAAGAGAGTGTGAGAAGACAGACACACCATTATTCAAAGGCCCAGTACAGAGACTAGCCAACACTGCCACATCTCTAAAGCTACTCCGTACGTATACGATGGCACTTTGTGAGGCAGAAAGCTAATGTTAGAAGACTGATTAGCAGTAAACAGATTATCTACCCAACTCTTTAAACTTGTCTAACACAGCAACTAGGTGTCCTGGCACATGCCCGTAACCTCAGCAGTTAAGAGATTAGGCAGGATGACTGATCTGAGACTGACTCTGACTCTTAAGCTAAATCTAGGTTGAAAAAATAAAACCAAACAATTCACAGTAATGTGATTTCTTTGTAAGACACCTAATTCTGAACTAATGCTCTATGAAGTAGTTTCCAGTAGTGCCTCAAAATGTCTTGGCAATATACATATTTATAACATTTGCCTTAACTCAAATAGAGACACTGTTCTTAAAGAGGGTCTCACTACTGGTTAGCCTTACCTGCCCTGAAACTCACTGTATAGACCAAGCCTCAAACTTGCATTTAGTTTTCATAATTGTGTAACCCCCACCTCATCTAGTTCCAAGATATTTCATCATGCTAAAGAAGAGCCTGCACTATTAAACACTTTATCTCCCTTTGTAAATGGTCTGGCTATCCTGGAACTACCTGCCTCTGCCCCCTGGGTGCTGAGATTACAGGTGTGTGCTACTTCAAAGGTGGAGGTGTGCACACACAAGAATCTGGAATACATGCAGATGGCTAGCAAGTGCATGAATTGGTGTTTGATGTCAGTGATTACAACACAACTACAAATAAAAAGTATAAAGACAGTAATGAACAGAGAGATGGCTAAGCATCGGAGTGTACTGTTCTTGCAGAGAGTATGTGTTTGGTTCCCAAGCACTTACTTGGCCCAACCACCCATGACTCTGGTTCTAAGGGATCGGATGCCCTCTTCTAGCTCCACAAGATCTTACATACATGTGATACACATAAACTGATACAGATACATACTACACACGACAAAGGACAAATCCTAGTCAGGGTGTTTTATAAAATGGAAGACTAATATGTTGTCAAACAACAAAAAAGAAAGAAAAAAGAAAATGATTCCACCTCTTCAGATATACTTCAGTGGCTCCTCCAAAACACAACTAACATATGACCAACCAGTTCCTTAAAGCAACAGAACAGAACTGAAAGCTGGTGTTTTAAATAGGCACTTACACATATTGTGTCTACAGAAGCACTGTTTGTGGTAGACACAGAATGTTCTATCAACTGTGATGAGCAGAGAAACACAATGCAGCCTATTCCTAACAGAAGGGCAAATACTATATGGATTCCAGAATAGGGAAGACAGAAAACAGACTGGGTACAAATAAAGCTCAATGGGTATAGAGTTTCCTTTTTTTCTGGAGAAATAAATATTTTTAAAACTAGATACTAGTGATGGTTGTACATGATATAGATATAATAATTGCTACTGGATTTGTATGCTTTGAATTATTTTGGAAGTTGGAAAATATTTACTAAATAATTTTTTTACTAAATTATTTGCTAAAAGATCAGAGCCAAGAGTGGTTTGTGTGTATCTGTGTTCGCCTTCTTGCTAAGATTACATCTAAGGTACCTGTTTCTGTTGTTGTTCTTACTTATATAGATTCTGGAGAGCCTAACTCAGGTCCATATGCCCGTGGCCACCTTATGTCTCCAGTCCTTTCTTTTTGGAGAAATGCCTCGTTATGTTGCCTCTTAGGCTAGATGCAAGCCTTCCAAAGCCCAGCCTTTCAAGGAGCTGAGACTAAAGGCTGCACCGCTGCAGCTACTTTCTCCTTCATACGCCACCATGTCTAACTTGAAGTATATTTATTAGACATTCAAAGGATAGATGAAGGAAAAGACACCGTATTTACCTACCTGGACCACTCAGCATGGCTTTTATTGTTCCTGATGTTAATGCATGTTCTCTTTTTACAATAAATTCATGACCATCAGAAGATATTAATTTCACATACATAGCATCAGGGCCTTCACAGCCACCATAGGTTTTCTCCTCTCCATCTGAGATAAAGCAGTAAAATAAATTTAATCATAGGTCCATGCTTAGCAGCAGAGCATGCCCTTACTTAGCACACGGGTTTGACTGCTCAGCATGGAAAAGGAAAATAAATCTCATTAGAGGTGAGGACAAGTGCGTAGCTGCTACTCTACTGGTGCCTCCGTTGCCACTGCTAGCAGCTTTGCTACAGTTTTTTGCTGGGGATAAAAAAACAAAATACATATTTTATATATCCCAAGGTTTCTCTATTTTTTTTTAAAGATTTATTTATTTTTATTTATACAAGTACACTGTAGCTGTCTTCAGACACACCAGAAGAGTACACTGGACCTCATTACAGATGGTTGTGAGCTACCATGTGGTTGCTGGGATTTGAACTCAGGACCTCTAGAAGAGCAGTCAGTGCTCTTAACCGCTAAGCCATCTCTCCAGCCCTTCTCCTATCTTTTGTAATTACTCTTACTGTTACCATTATATAAAATCTTACTCTGAAATTCTAGGAAGCTCTATAATGTAGAAGGATGGAGATGACTGTTCTGTTTATCTATAAACATCCAGACTCCTACACAAAGATTAGGATTAAAATCAACACGTCTGTTCAAGATGTTCATCTGAATCTAAGCCCATATAAACAAGACAAACTTGAGTCTTTGAACAAGTAGCTAGCTCTCAAATGCACAACAGAAGACCTTTTCTCACTCCTGAAAAAGTAGGAAACTGTTAAAAGAACACTAAAGACACAAGTTAATATAATAAATGATACCTGCTTACACTTAGGTTTAAAGAGTAAAGATTTAACGCTGGTTGGCTGGAGACACGCTCAGTGGTTAAGAGCTCTGGCTGCTTTTCCAGAGGTCATGAGCTGAATTACTAGCAATAGCATGGTAGCTTACAACCATCTGTAAAGGAATCTGATGCCCTTTTCTAGCATGCAGGTGTACATGCAGATAGACTACTCATTTCATAAAATAAATCTGCTGAATAACAATATCAAAACATCTGGGAAACGTGAAAAGAGTAAATATTCAGGGAGGTGCAAGCTGTATCTATCCAGTGAAGTGGTATTAAACAGTAAAATGTTGAAACAAGCCCCCCAAATTTTTAAAAAATTTTGTATATAATCAGGTAAGTGAACGGATGTGCAGTGCTATACAGAGCATAAGTGGAGGCCTGAGGGCAACGTAGCTATTGGCCTTGCCTTTCATTTTGAGATAGGGTATTTCTGTTGTCCATCACTGCATGCTTCCCAAGAGTCTTCTGTCTCAGTACTGGGATAACAATGTGAAGCCACTACTGAGCCTGGCTTTACAGAGGTTACAGGGGCTTGGAGGCCTGGTGCTTTCAAACCATGCCCTCTACTCACTGAGATATCTATCTCTCCAGGTCACTGAAAAAGCTTTGACACTATACAACTCTTGTAATTATTAGAATAAAAGTATGGGAATTCTGAAAGATGTAAGAAATTTATAAACTATTAAGGCTTATACACTTTTAATGGTTATTACTAAGCTTGAAAAAGAGACGGAGGCAAGAAGAAAATTATCCAGTTGGTGGCACACGCCTTTAATCCCAGCACTTAGGAGGCAGAGGCTGGTAGATCTGAGTTTGAGGTCAGCTTGGTCTACAGAATGAGTTCCAGGACAGCCAGGGCTACACAGAGAAACCCTTTTTAAAAAAAAAAAAAAAAGGAGGAGGAAGAAGAAAGATGAAGAAGGGAAGAAAAAGAAAGAAGGAAGGAGGAGGAAGATAACAACAACTCCTCTTCCTCCAGTTCCAGGGAGTCAGATTTAAAAAAAAAAAGCTAATGCAGAATTAACACTTTGAGACCAGCCTGGCTCAACACTGTCTTCTAAGAAGTTCATTTTATGTTTCTCATATTTTTGCATGCTGTGATACTTGATTGTGATTATCAACTTTACTGGACTGAGAAATGCCTAATGAAATATGTCGTATCTATGAGTCTTCCAGGAACCACCTGTGGATTAAGAAGGCTCTGACTAGCTTAAACCACTGAACCCAGTACAGTACTGGAAGGTGGCACTGTTGTGGAAGGCCAACGTAGGGAGCAAGAATGTACTTGGGAACTCTACCTGTCCTTCCCCTTAATAATGCTCTGCTTTCTACAGACCAGAAGTTGAGCAGCTCTGCTCAGCATGCACTCTCCTTGTTATGATGAATGAAATATCTGAAATTAGGCGCAATACAACCCTTTCAAGTTTTCGCAGTTATTTATCTGGCCATAGGGATACCTTTTTTCTTTTTTTTTTCTTTTGTTTTTTCGAGACAGGGTTTCTCTGTGTGTCCCTGGCTGTCCTGGAACTCACGCTGTAGACCAGGCTGGCCTCGAACTCAGAAATCCGCCTGCCTCTGCCTCCCAAGTGCTGGGATTAAAGGTGTGCCTTACCACCGCAAGGCGCCACAGGGATACCAACATTCAATTATTCTGCATATTGTTATTAAAAGTCCCATTATTATTCTTGCCAGATGGGTGGTGGTGGAATTCAAAACAGGTTTCTCTGTGTAGTCCTGGGTGTCCTAGAACTCACTCTGTAGCTCAGGCTGATCTTAAAGACACAGAGATGTGCTTGTGTCTGCCTTGTGAGTGTTGGGATTGAAGGAGTACACATCACAATCTGGTGTAAAAGTCTCATTCTTAAGGTATTGACAAGACATTACTAGCCGGGTGGTGGTGGCGCACGCCTTTAATCCCAGCATGGATGTGTTCAAGTGCTCATCTGTGCAATAATGTCATGTGTGTAAGCCCACGGGCCTTTAGTTGAGTGGAAAAACCGGTTACATACAAAATCACTTCTGTACAACTTACCCATTATGTTCATATAAAATTCTACTTGATCCCAGAGGAACTTTAGTAGTTTCCTGGGGAAAAAAAAGCATACAAAAATTAATGTTGCATTTGCATTTCCCATATATTTCTATTTACTATGTTACCAATGCTAATCATTTCAGGACTTTCCCTACTTATAGAAGGTCATAATTCCAACATGCTCTCAGAACAACTGGGGCATCAGAATTCCAGAAAAATTATTTAAAAGTAACAATTATAAACTTGCCAAGGGTAGTAGTACAGCTCAGGGGCAATGTGAATGTGCAAAGCTCTAAGTGTCAAATCTACCACTGGGATGGTAGGGGATCCTATGGGATGAGCCTTTAAAAAAATGTATAAAAGCAGCTGGTAACTGGGCAAAGTAGCAAGAGGATTGCTAGTTTATTAGATAGGCCAGTCTAGAGGGAAACTTTCAAAATCAAAACCAAACAAAACCAAATGGGAAGCTTATATGGAGACTTAGGTCTGGAGCTGAGCTCTTGCAGCTACTTGTTATGTACAAGGTCCCACCTTCCATCTCCATCCCAGAGTTAACACACAATTTCACTGATTGATGGTGCTAGTGCTGAGGCAGCTGTAAAGTGACATGTCAAGAATACAACATGAGAAAAAGCTCTGCTCATCAAAACTGCACAAGTAAACCACAAAAACTAAAATCCCTACCTAACCCAAGAACCAAAAACCACTTTCTTTTTTGCTGCTGTTGTTTGTTTTTCAAGACAGGGTTCTCTGTGTAGCCCTGGCTGTCCTGGAACTCTCAAATCCGCCTGCCACTGCCTCCCAAGTGCTGGGATTAAAGGCGTGTGCCACCACTGCCTGACCAAAAACCACTTTTTCAAAAGGTTTTAGATCACCACTTTTCCTGCTGAGAATCTGAAGAAAACTGTGGGTCTTGTCAGAAAACTAGTCCCCCCTCCCCCACCGTTTTCTAAATGATGGCTTTTAATTCTTTTGTTATGTTGTACCCCTATAGTTGTTCAAGCAGCTGACAGTGAACCTCTAGCTACTTTAAGCCTGCTAGAGGAACAAAGGTGGAGGGGAGGGCTTTTACTAGGCATGGACAACAGAGTGAACTTTAGATAGAATCAGGTACAAGACTGACTTAAATCTTATTAATTAGCATTTCAATGTTTAATAATGGACACTAAAAGTCATGAGATTAATTATTCCATGACTTCTTCGTGTCAATGAGCTCGGAAGACAATCCTCCAATACTGCCGGGATTTACAAAATAAACAAAAACAAAAAACTCTGGAAAAACCAAAAAAAAAAACCAAGAAAAAACCAAAAACAACAACAAAAAAATAAAAAAACTCCATCCTGCCATACACCAAGCAAATGCTTATCGAGACGACTGAGTAGTCTTCTATCTATTCTGCACACAAGGAACTAAAGTTCTGACTTTAACAATGAAGGGTTAAATATGAAAAACTTTGGGGTAGGTGCTGGAGAGATGATTAACAAGAGCATTTGCTATTCTTCCACAGGACCCAGGTTCAATTCACAGCACCCACATGAGGGCTCACTCCTGTAATTCCAATTACATGGGTTCCAAACCCTCTTCTGACCCCAACAAACAAAACATATGTACACATAATATAATTTAAAATATGTAGGGCTGGCTGGGTGTGGTGGCATGCACCTTTCATCCCAGCACTTGGGAGGCAGAGGCAGGTAGATTTCTGAGTTTGAGGCCAGCCTGGTCTACAGAGTGAGTTCCAGGACAGCCAGGGCTACACAGAGAAACCCTGTCTCGAAAAACCAAAAAAAAAAAAAAAAAAAACCTTCTAAAATTTTGTAATTTTTACATATGCAGATGCTTTGTCTACATGTATGTCTGTGTACCATTCATGTGTCTAGTGTCTTTCGAGACCAGAAGAGGGTACTGGAACCCCTGGAACTGAAGTTACAAATGGTTGTGAGTTGCCATGTGGGTCTTGGGAATTTAACTCAGGTCCTAAGTGCTAATATTACCACTGATATATCTCTCAAGCTCCTATTTTGGGAAATCTTAAATTTACAAAATAAAATGATTCCTACAAAGGCATTTTTTTTTCAGTAATTTCAATAATTTGTAGCACTTCTAATATGAGGTAAAGGAGAGAAAAGGGCTGCCCTGGCAAAGCCCTCACTACCTTGTGGGCTTTCTTACTGGTGCCCACTGTCGTAACTCCCTTACCTTCAGATAAACAGCTTCTGTAAAAATAAGTCTCCCAAGAGAGTACCATTCCTCTAGAGGTCAGGAGACTTGTGGCTTCTCCTAAAGCCACTGCCTTAGGGTTTAAAGCCTCATAGATCTGACTTTACTGTTTTGTTTGTTTGTTTTTCATGGCAAGGTTTCTCTGTGTAGCCCTACCTCCTGCAACTTGCTTTTAGACCAGGATGGCCTCAAACTCAAGATCTGCCTGCCTGCCTCCCTAATGTTTGGATTAAAGGCATGCAGGGAGGCAGAGGCAGGTGGATTTCTGAGTTCGAGGCCAGCCTGGTCTACAGAGTGAGTTCCAGGACAGTCAGGGATACACAGAGAAACCCTGTCTCGAAAAACCAAAAAATACCTAGGTTGGGGGCTGGCTCAGCGGGTAAAAGCACTGACTGCTCTTCCGAAGGTCCTGAGTTCAAATCCCCGCAACCACATGGTGGCTTACAACCACCCGTAAAGCGACCTGACGCCCTCTTCTGGTGTGTCTGAAGACAGCTATAGTGAATTATGCCAGAGCGAGCGGGGCGGGCAGTAGGTCCTGAGTTCAATTCCCAGCAGCTACACACATGATAGCTCATGGCCATCTGTAAAGCTACAGTGTACTCATACACATAAAATAAAAAGAAAAAAAAAGTAGAGATGATGTTATCATCCACTAAAAAAAAAAACCTAGGTTGTTTATAAACTAGTAGCTAAGCAACCATGCAGAGGCTCATTTCAGAAGGCCTTTGGGAAGCAACAACTTCTCTACAGACTTGCAGTAAATTAGGGCAATACGAAGTTTAAAGGAGTAGGAGTCCTACCACCATCATTATTTAAAATATGACATCTGGTTAAGTATGTAACTCAAATATCCAGAAACTCACATTTGGAGACAAATCTCAGTTTGGACACAATCCTCACGTAACTGGACTTCTACCATTGAGAAGTGCGGACACTACAGCACTAATGCAATTATCCAGATGACTGATTATGCAATATGGCCACTGACATGGCGTACGCTCCATACAAAGAAGGGAAGGCTTGCTTGCTCTCTCTTATTACAAAAATGCGCACATGCATATTTAGTCTTCTATCCATTCTGCACACAAGGAACTAAAGTTCTGACTTTAACAATGAAGGGTTAAATAAATATTAAAAACTTTGGTGCTGGAGAGATGATTAACAAGAGCATTTGCTATTCTTCCACAGGACCCAGGTTCAATTCACAGCACCCACATGATGGCTCACACCTGTAATTCAATACAATTATATGACAATGCTCTACTTAGAATCTTAATAGTTTAGTCAAAGCTGGATGTGGTGATATACACCTGTAATCACACTCAGGATGCTAAAGCAGAGAATTTGAGGCCAACCTAGTCTCAGTAGACCAAAACCAAACCAGCATCAACAAGAACACTAGACAGACTGTCAATAAAACTAGCTGAAATTCTTTGGATAAGTAGATGTTACCTAAAAAGTAGCAGATAATTAGCTGTTCCAAGGAAGTAAATGGGTGACTACAAACGTTCAGCAGAAAAGTGTTATATAGCCGGGCAGTGGTGGCTCATGCCTTTAATCTCAGCACTTGGGAAGAAGAGGCCAACCTGGTCTACAAAGTGAGTTCCATGACAGCCAGGGCTACATAGAAAAAAAAGAAAAGGAAAAGAAAGGAAAATGTATTATGTGTGAAAAGACCCACGTCTGACCTGGATAATCATCCAGGAGTGATGGAATTATTTTACCAAGTTAAAGGAGAGAGAGATCCAAGGACCAGTCAGCCTGGGAGGCCCTCAAGAGTATGCAGCAACTGAGTGTGGTTGAAGACCAGCTTAGAAATCCACTCCCCTCACAAACACTAAGGCACACTATTGCCACATGCTGTCCTATGTACAGGAGACACAACACAGAGATTGTAACCTCATGGCAAAAAATGGCAGGGACCAGCCCAGCTTCATGGAGTATTAATGAAAACCTAGCTCTTGAGATGAAAGCAGAATTACCAAGAAAGAGTTCAAGCTCTTTCAAGAGTATACTGTGAGTTATTAGCTAACTACCACCTCCACCAAAAGGGTTCTGAGGTGTGTGCCTATCAGAAAACCAAACTGTGTGTAATGGAAGAAGTTCTATGGGGAAATAGAGTAAGGTAGGCAGGGAATGGAGAGAGGAAAAGAAGCTGTATTTCAAGGTCGTGAAGAAAAGCCTCACAAATACTGGACAGAAGCCTGAAGGGAGTGAGCCAGAGAGGCAGGGAGGCAGGGAATATATGCCCAAGAACCCTTTCAGAGAGGGAGAACAGCACATCCAGGAAAGAAGGGGGAGGAAGAGGTCAGAGACTAGGCAGTTGTGTCTTATCAAACACAACAATGATTAACAAGGAACACAGGTTGAGGTAGGAGCAGTGACTGCTCTTCCCCAGAACCAGAACTGATTTCTAGCACCCACATAACAGCTTAAAATTGTTAGTAACTACACATAAAATAGATTAAAAAATTAAAAAATTTCTGGTCGAGCAGGAGAGGTGGCTCAGCACATACAGCATTTACAGGACCTGAGTCTGGTTCTCAGTATCCACAGCAGCTGGCTCACAGCCATGTGCAACTCTAACTCCAGAAGATAGGATGGATACCCTCTGAGCTCTGCAGGCACCTGCACTCACACACTTACAAACACCAACTTAAAGAAACTTCAAAGAATTTTGAGGAATGAATTGGTATACAAAACACTTAGAATTAAGCCTAGTACACAGTGAATGAATACATTAAACTTTTATGATCCTATATCCTAATTGGAAGTCTGTGTTGTCTTAGTGGCAAGATAAGTCAGGAACAAAATAAGCACCACCACAAGCTGCAGGGAGCAGCAAGCTGAGGGTCTTATCAGTCTGTAAAGTCTGTTAGAACTCCTCTGCAACTATAGTTACAAGCCAGTCAGATAGAAACTACTGAATGTGGCTGTGTTCCTGTAAAACCTTATAGAAGCAGAATTTACAAAGTCCACATTACAAACTAGTAGCTATGCGTTTTTTATGTTTGTGTGTGTGCCAGCATGAGTTATGTGCATCATTATTATGCAGAAGGTAGAGAGAAGAGGGTGCTGAATCACCTAAAACTGTAGTATGGGAAGCTATGAGCCACCATGTGGATGCCAGGAACCAAAAGAATAAAAGATTAAATGTTCTTCACTAGTGAACCATTTCTCCAGTCCTCTTTGGAGTTTTTGTTTTCTTTTTCAAGACATAGTTTCTCTGTGTAGCCTTGGCTGTTCTGGAACTTGCTCTGTAGACCAGGATGGCCTACTCAAGAGATCCGCCTGCCTCTGGATTTTTGTTCAACTACTCAAAAATTGTAAAATCTGGGCTTGAAATTTAGCTCAGCAGTGTGTGTACTTGCCTAGCATGCCCAAAGCCCTAGGTTAAATTCTTGGCAGCAAAGAAAAATAGTCAATAATTCTCAGTTCAAGTAGGCTTTTTTTAAAAATTAAACATGTATGTGTAGTGTTTTGCCTGAACTATACATGTGTACCACATGCAATGTAAGAACCTAAAGAAGCCAGAAGAGGGAGTGAGATCCCCTAGAATGGTTCCAAGCACCTACATGGCTGTTCACAACTGCCTAATTCCCATTTCAGGGCATCTAGAACTCTAGCTTCTGTGGACATTTAAGCAAGCACCTGTACACATAAAATAAAAGCAAATATTCGATATCGTAAAGGTCTCAGAGCCCTGCATGTTCTAAAAGCTGCCTGCTTCACTTCTATTCTGTCAGCAATCTTCAAGAGGCCCCACCCGCTTCTGAGCTTGGTCTTGGCTGTCCTTACACTACATAGATCAAACAGCCCTAAACTCAAGAGATCCTATCTCTGTTGGGATGAAAAGTGTTTAAGGCTTGAAGAGGCTCATAATCAAATTTCACCTGCTTTCTTTGATCAATCTAACACCACCCATTTGATATTCTCCAATTTAAATATTTAAATATAACCCAAAAGATACAATTCTCACTTTTTCCTCCCTAGCTCTATACCTATTCTGAGTGCCAGTCAGAAACATCTAATTTGTCTTCTTTAGACCAGGCTGACTTCAAACTCAGAAATCCACCTCTGTGATCAAGGCGTGTGCATGCTCTGCAGATCCTGACTGTCTTAACTGAGTTACCAAGCTAAGTCCCACAGAGAACTTGTGATAAACCTGTCAGGAACCAATGTTCCCTCTCAATCACAAGGTTAGCAAAGGCAAAGATTTTTTTCTGTTCTAGAAAAGACAAGAGCTATTTGGCTTCAAATTATATTTCAAATCAGATGACTTTCTACCTATTTGAGCTCTATATCTTTAGATAGAGCTAACTGTATCTTAAATGAACTTTCTTAAAAAAAAAAAAAAAAAAAGCTACCACACCTGAGCATGGTGGTATACACCTTAAACCCAGCACTCAAGAAGCAGAAGTGTAGCGGGATTTGAGTTCTGGGCCAGCCAGGTCTACAAAGTGAGTGCCAGGTCAGGCAGGGCTATAATCTTATCTGGCATATGTTCCAAACATTTGTCTCCTTGGAAATTCTTGAGTAGGTCAAGTTCACTCACAATTCAAGGTCCTTGCATTTGCAGTGACTGAAATCTGAAGCTCTTCCTTTAGCCCTCCCTTATTACGTTTCTAGCTCAAACATCAAATCCCAAGGGTGTTTCCCTGACCAAGATCTTATTGATGCAGCCCTTCCCCTCATTTTCTTTTTTATTGAGGGAGGGTCAATGGGACTTCACTGGAACTTTGTCAATCCTTTGCCTGCCTGAGCTTCCTGAATACTCTGAATAAAGGTATACAAGCTTCTGACATCATGCCTATTTCCACACCTAAAACTGTGTGTGTGTGTGTGTGTGTGTGTGTACATGTGTATATATATGTATGTGTGTAAATTTTCCAGTATGGACGTCTTTGTTTTACTTAATAAACTATCAAAGCGTTTGGAGTCTATTAACATATCAGAGCATACATTGAAAGCCTTTTCTGTTTGCATTCCAATCTGACATATACCTCCTCCCCCAAAACCTCAATCTTCCCTAAGGCACGAAGAAGTTAATATATGGAAGTAAACCATCACTCTGCTCTATGCCATTGCCTATCCACACTGCATTATTATCTTATCTAGCAATGGAGCAGATTCCGTCCATTTGAAATAGATATAACCTGGGCGTGGTGCTGCACACCTTCAGTCCCAGTGCTTGGGAGGCAGAGGTCGGTGGCCATGCAAGTCTACATGGCTGAGTTTCAGGCTAGAAAAAAAAGGGTAAGTTTATTTTTTAAAATAGCATTATGAGGTAATAAACCAAAATTTTTTTGTGTGATGCTGGAGAACCTGCCCAGAGCCACTGGACGTTAGGCAAACATGCTACATTAAGTTATAGGCTGAGTCTGGCAATTAGAGAAATATCATATGAAGGATGAGAAGCCATTTATAAATTAAATAGGGAGATGAAAATATGGACTAGTGGCACTCAAGAGTGCTGACTAAGTGTAGTTGAGGTCCAAGGTTAATCCAAGCACCTTGAAAAGAGCAGGCATGGTGGTCAGCACCTTTTTTTTTTTAAAGATTTATTTTTATTTATATGAGTACGCTGTAGCTCTCTTCAGACACACCAGAGGAGGGCATCGGATCGTATTACAGATGGTTGTGAACCACCATGTGGTTGCTGGGAATTGAACTCAGGACCTCTGGAAGAGCAGCAGTCAGTGCTCTTAACCACTGAGCCATCTTTCCAGCCCAAAACAATCTTTGTTTTGTTTTTGTTTGTTTGTTTGTTGACACAGGGTTTCTCTGTGTAGCCCTGGCTGTCCTGGAACTCACTCTGCAGACCAGGCTGGCCTCAAACTCAGAAATCCACCTGCCTCTGCCTCCCAAGTGCTGGGATCAAAGGTCCCACCACGCCTGGCCAGCCCTACATATTTTAAATTATATTATGTGTACATATGTTTTGTTTGTTGGGGTCAGAAGAGGGTTTGGAACCCATATAATTGGAATTACAGGAGTGAGCCCTCATGTGGGTGCTGTGAATTGAACCTGGGTCCTGTGGAAGAATAGCAAATGCTCTTGTTAATCATCTCTCCAGCACCTACCCCAAAGTTTTTCATATTTAACCCTTCATTGTTAAACTCTGAACTTTAGTTCCTTGTGTGCAGAATGGATGTCCTGGAACTCACTCTGTAGACCAGGCTGGCCTCGAACTCAGAAATCCCCCTGCCTCTGCCTCCCAAGTGCTAGGATTAAAGGTGTGCCCAGCTTGGTCAACACCTTTAAAACTAACAATTGGGAGACAGGCCTGATGGGCCACACTTAATACCAACACTTGTTAGACCAAGACTAGATACGTTTACAGAGCTTCCAGGTCATCCAAAGAGTACTCAAAAAAATTAGTAAATAGAAATCCCAAATTTCTACAAATTAACAAATATCCACGACATAAAACCACAGCAGTTTTCTCATCACTGAAGATTAAATCCACTTGTGAACTTTGACGGCTCAATAACACATTATAATGTAAATGAGATCAGGTATTTACCATCTAGGACCACTTAACAGAAAATAAAATTCAATTTGGGCACTAAAGAGCAGGTCTGGTAGTTTGAACCAAGTTGTAAAACTATTTCGAATGCTTTCTACACTAGAAAGTGCAGAGTAGGTATGCTTGCACTAAATGACACAAATTTCATGCTCACAAAACTGAAGAGATTTCAGTTCCTTAAGGGAAACTAAATAAATGGGCACTGTACCTGGCCCTAGATACTTCCTTTCAGGTAAGAATGAGAGGTAGATAGATGCACAAATGAGCCAATGTACCCAGCCAGGCAGAGATTACCCAAATTGCCCAGAGGTAAACTTTTTGTCAGGGTCCTACAGCTTAAAGGGGCGAGGGCTCTCTCCTGGGACTAGCGACTGATTTCAACAGTAAAACAAATTCAACAGTAAAACAAATACAAGCGTACAAGAGGCAGGCAAAAAGTAAAAGCGACCGGGTGGCCTTGCTCTTAACTCCACCCTCCCTGCGCTCTGCCTGGAGAAGGCCCAGCCCGCCCGCACCTCCTGTCCTGCCTCCCCTTTCCAAACCCACCGAGTTGAGCTAGTTAAGGTCCCGCCAAACTCCTCTCCCCTCCCATCCCCCAAGCCAGGAGCCGGGGAGGCCAGAGAGGCTGAGCTTCCGTTCCTTCCCGGCCCAGACGGGAAGGGGTGAGCAGAGGGATGACTATAGCGTCCAGTCCCAGCCGCACTAACTCTCCCAGCGAAATCAGATCCCGATTCCCACCATAGCCCGACACTCACTAGCCAGTCCTGCAGCCACCGCAGCCGTAACCCCACGTACCGCCACAGCCCCTATTCAGGGCCGCCCCCCCCAGCCCCCAGCTGCCTACCCCCGTGGGTTCCGGGGCACAGGAAGGAATTACTTCCGTCGCGTCACAGCCGCTTTCTGCAACGCGCGAGAGGCTGGTACCTGGAGAGGCCGAGATGCAGTCAATCAGTAACTCGCGTCTGAAGGAAGTGCTTTGTGGCCCGTAAAAAATAGGCCAATTTAAGAGACTTCGCTACCAAATTCCAACCAATGAGAGGCTAGAACTTCTGGATTCCCAGAATGCAGCGCCATCCGGATCCAATTTCTGCCGCGAAAAGCTGAACCGGCGAGGCAACAGTGCATTCTGGGATATGTAGTTTCTTACAGTGTTGCAGCTAGAGTTTAGTCCGACGTGACACTGCATCTTGGGACTTGTGGTTTTCCGTGTAGTGTTGAAAATTTTCGGTGGCCTTAAAGCTTGTCTCCGCCTCTTTGTTTAAAGTAATACACATCAACGAGCTTCATAACGAGCTCCCAATGTGTTTGCCTCATTTCCTCTCTTCCTGATTTAAGTCAGTGTTTACTGAAATATGCCACGCCCACCGGTCCAGATCTCGCTGCCTATCACTATTACTTAAACCAGGGCCTTTTATTTCTGCTCCTCGCCTCCCCAGTTCCACACACCCCCCCCCCCCCCCCCGCCCCGAACCAAACCCTTTCATTGACTTTCCCGTGGTTACCTAGGCACCTTTCCTAGAAAGCTGAAAAACAGCTCAGTTAGGTTTCCTCTCTGCTGTTTTATGGAGTGGGCTTGAAAACCTAGATTCAAAATACTTAATCAATCATAGCTGTGTAATAGTATCCCACAAAAGGAAATATAGTATATTCTGTGGCCTTGTTCCTGGAGCTGGTGACTTAAAGCCTAGTTCCTGGGACTGATGACCTGGGGGGGCGGGGGGGGGGGGGGGGGGGGGGGGGGGGGGAGGTGGAAGCGGAGGGATTGTCAGTTCCTCAGTTCCTGGAACTGGTGGCTTTCCTTTTGAAGTCAGGCCTTGTCCTAAAATAAAAGTTTATGTCATCCTCTCACCTTATCTAGAGGAAAATAAGCATGGAGAGGATTACTTAATAAACAGTATTTTTTTAACAGGATATCAATAATGCTTATGTTCTGCTAAAGTACACCTAGGAGAAGTGGGTTCCTTTAACCTGTATCATCTTTTATCTGCTACAGTTGTGGTTGCTTCTCAGCCTTCCCAATGCTGGAATGCTTTAATACAGTTCCCCAACTGTCTTAGTCAGGGCTCTCTAGAGCCACAGAACTTATGGCAGTCTCTATGTAGTAAAGGAATTTGTTGATGACTTACAGTCTGTAGTCCAACTCCCGACAATGGTCAACAGCAGCTGTGAATGGAAATCTAAGGATCTAGCAGTTGCTCAGTCCCACAAGGCGAAGCAGAGCAAGCCTTCCTTCTTCCAATGTCCTTATATAGGTCTCCAGCAAAAGGTGTGGCCCAGATTAAAGGTGTGTGCCACCACACCTTTAATCCCAGATGACCTTGAACTCGGAGATCTTCTTGTCTTAATCTTCTGGGATTCTTAGCCACTATGCCTCAAGATCTCCATGCCAAGAGAAAACTTGTATCTCTCAGCCTCCAGGTTAGGGCCACAAGTGAGCCTTCCAATTCTAGATTGTAGTTCATTCCAGATATAGTCAAGTTGACCACCAGAAATAGCCACTACACCAACCATAAAATTATTTTTGTTGCTACTTCATAAACAATTTTTCTACTGTTATGAATTGTAATGTAAATATCTGTGCTTTCTGTCAATTCCTGTGAAAGGGTCAGTTGACCCTAGAAGGGGTCATGGCCCACAGATGAGAACTATTGAGCTAGATGATCATTTTTCCTGATGCAGCTGACTGTGAAGTTAATCTGAAGATATTCAGAGGACAAATTTATCAAGTTCACCTTTGCAAACTTATGTAGCATTTTGTAAAACAGTGTATCTCCATTATATTATAACACCAGTATTTTTAGCTTATTTTTAAAAATAATTTATTTTTAATTTTCAATAAATGCTACACAGTCATATCCCAATGAACAACTGTTCTGAGTTAGCAAGAAATTAGGTTTATAATTTTTTAAAAAAATTTTTAAAGATGTATTTATTATATTTAAGTACACTGTAACTGTCTTCAGATGCACCCGAAGAGGGTGTCAAATCTCATTACAGATGGTTGTGAGCCACCATGTGGTTGCTGGGATTTGAACTCAGAACCTCTGGAAGAGCAGTCAGTGCTCTTACCTGCTGAGCCATCTTACCAGGCCCCTCCCCTCCCCCCGCCCCAACTCGGCTTTTAAGCACCTCTGTGCTGTTCATTTCACACAGAGGACATTGTTTTCGACCAGCTCACCTGGATAATTTAATGAATGACAACTTTTGGAGAAACAGCCTGGAATAGGAGCTTATTTTCAGTATTAAACAAGAAGACACTAAGCTGGATATAATAATCCTTTGTTGATGTTTTCATTCAGGTGACAATTTTTCTTGGTGTCAGCCCCAACTTTCTTGTCATTTTCATCAATAAGAATACACATCTCTGCTAGAAACTGAACCTGTTTTTCATCACGATGTTTGGTATTTATTTCAGGCATTGTGACAGAATGTCTTACCTGACCTAGAACACAGAAACTCCAGTTCGAGGTATTCTAGCTTATTTTTAGATGCTTGTCCTATTACACATTTGCACCATGGGTTCCCAAGTTTATCCAGTTACAGTGCTCCCTCTACTCCTGTCTAAGTCCTGTGCAATAGCCTAAGTATCTTTGGGAGAAAGGTACAGTGTTGATTCAAAACTTCTCACCTCAATGGAGATAAAGGATAACTTATTCTAGAACCAAATGAGTGACCATGGCTGGGGAACACAGATTTAGGTGTTCCATGTTCCAACGTGGAGGTAGTTTTATGAAGCTTTTTATAGTAACAGAACAAAGAAATCATCAATCAAGACAGGTTTCTATGTTAGTGGAAAGGTTAGGTAGGTCTTTAAAAAGTAGGGAAACCTGTTTTAGGCTTCGAGTGCTATTTGCTCTTAGCTTTTTGCTTGGTTGGAAAAATAATACCCTGTGCATTCCAAAGGAAAGCTTGGGATCTGTGTGTTCCAATTGATTTATCTGAAGATCATGAAGATGTTACGTACACAGGAGGACAATAAATTAAAGCTATTAAGAGATTTGCAGCCGGGCAGTGGTGGCACACACCTTTAAGCCCAGCACTTGGGAGGCAGAGGCAGGCGGATTTTGAGTTCGAGGCCAGCCTGGTCTATCGAGTGAGTTCCAGGACAGCCAGGGCTACACAGAAAAACCCTGGCTCGAAAAAAAACAAAAACAAAAAACAAACAAAACAAAACAAAACAAAAATGTAAAAAAAAAAAAAAAAAAAAAAAAGATCTCCAAACGGCCCAGGATAAATTGGCTCTGGATGTGCAACATTGTAGACTCTCCATATCAGTCCATGGTAGGCAAGATACACTCCCCACCTTGGACACAAAATTTTTAGTGGGCAAAGAACAAATGTGAATATCTGTCAACAAAATCAAAAATTATATTATGTAAAAAAGTGCTATTTTCTCCTATCTCAGTGGTGGAATTAAGTTAAATCATTCATTCATTTTGTTAATAGCATACTTATAGCATAGCATATGAAGTATTTCACATTATAACATTAAGTATTTTAAACTACATTCCTTTTGGGCTGATATGCTAGAATTACTTCTGCAAGGCTAAATCATTTTCCCATACCACTTTTAGGACCCTATAAAGTGACTTTCATGAGAACGAAGTATTTAACTAGGCTTCTGGGCTCTGTCTTTTTCACACGCCTACCCACTCTGTCCTTGTCCACTGTCAAAAGTCGACCAAATACTAAGAACTCGGTTGAAGCCCATCTTAGGCAGGGAGTTGGGGTTTCAGGGGTCCTTTCCTGCCTGGAACCCACAAGGTAGAGAAGGTTGCAGGCCGGCCGCATATTCAGCGCACTCGCGGGCACCTATCCGGCCGCGCGTTCGCTAAGGGGCGGAGCCTCCCTGCTCTTGAGGGCGATTGTTGAGCGGCGTCGCTTTTTGGCGTCCTTGGCCGCTATTGGAAATCGACGGCCACCATTTCCAACTCGCAGCATGCTGTTGGCTTTGAGCGGCCGGTGGGCAGCAGGCCTATGGCCCGGCCAGACGAGGACGACGTGGTGTGTGGCTGCCGCGCTCCGAGGTTCCGGGATCGCCTCCTGGCGTGCGGCCTCGCGCGCCAAGCCCGCAGGGCTGCGGGGCGGCGGGCTCCTGCCCCTAGCCGAGCCTCGTGGGCCACCGGGGCGAGCGCAGGTCGGCCGTTCGTGGGCTGTGGTGGCGGGGAGCAGGCTCAGCGTGCGTTATCGAGAGCCCCAGTACAGAGGGGACACCCCGGGTGCGGGCCTGGGGGGAGCAGGCCTCGACCTCGAGGCCCGCCGCTGCTGTCAATCCAGGGATTGAGTCTCCTTTTCTTAGGCTGTTCAAGCACCACAAGTGGTTCCAGACTGTGTGCTTTGTGATGACAACACTCAGTTTAGTTTCTTCCTACGCCGCCCCCCCATCCCACCCCCACCCCTGTTGGCTTTCCGAGACAGGGTATCCCAGTTTTGTAGACTCACCTGGTCTGAATTCGCTGTATAAGACCAGGTTGTCCTCAAAATCAGAGACCCTGTTGACTTCCTACTCTAGGATTACAGATGTGCTCCACTGCGCAGGGATTAATTTCTTAACCTACATCTGAAGATCAGAAGGGTATTAAGTGCTAAAAAAAATTGATGCAGCACCTGGAGACAGACCTGAAAGAACTTGTATAGCCTCATAAATTGTTATTTGTCTGTTTTTAGGAATTTCTTTGATTACTGAGTGAAAGGTGGGGTATGGGTGTTATCGAACAAACTACGTAGTATATTAAAGTACATTATAAAATGTAAAGATTTTACGGGTTTTTGAGACAGGGTTTCTCTTGTGTAGACCCGGCTGGCCTGGAACTCAGAAATCTGCCTGCCTCTGCCTCTAGAGTGCTGAGATTAAAGGCGTGGCTCACCAAGACATTTTATATGTTTTAAGCTACATTATAATATCTAAGAATTAAAAAACTTTTAAGAAGGCCAGGCGGTGGTGGCACACACCTTTAATCTCTGCACGTGGGAGGAAAAAAAAAAGTGCCAAAAGTGGTAATTGGATTTCTTGTTGTTAGTTGCTTGTGGGTGAGTTTCCCCATGTAGCCCTCCCTGGCTGATCTGTTGTAGACCAGGCTGGTGCTGCCTTCAAACTCACAGATTAAAGGCTTGTGCTGTAGCCAAGGGAAGATATTGGAGTCTTAACTGAATTTCAACACAAATTAGACATACTTTTTACATTTTTAAATGTGAGCAATGTGAAATTCATTTTTAGATGCTCGTTTTTACATACTTGGGAAACTCCTGTTTTATATAGCTTTCAAGCAGTTTTTTTTTTTTAAAGATTTAATTATTTATTTTATGTGTATGAGTACACTGTAGCTTTGTACATGTGGCTGTGAGCCCTCATGTGTGTGGCTGCTGGGAATTGAACTCAGGACCTCTGCCGGCCCTGCAGGCTCCGGCCCCTCTCTATCCTCTCGCTCAGGTGTAATTCACTGTAGCTGTCTTCAGAGGCACCAGATGAGGGTGTCAGATCTCATTACGGGTGCAGGTGCTTGTGAGCCACCATGTGGTTGCTGGGATTTGAACTCAGGATCTTTGGAAGAGCAGTCAGTGCTCTTACCCGCTGAGCCATCTCTCCAGCCTCCGGAGAATTCTTTGAATGGCATTGTAACAAGTTCTCTTTGTTATATTTAAAGAAAAAATAAAAAAACAACTTTAATAAAAATAAAAATTTGTTTAACTAGCCAGTTACTCAATGGCTTCTTGTTTGCAGATACCCGTTTGCTGGGGACAATGTGTCCGTTGCTTATATACACAAGCTGATAAACCAGAAGATGGCAGGCTCATTTATACTGGGAACCTGGCCCGAACGATATTTGGTGAGTAGTCCGACGTGAGGCTGTTTCCTTATTTTCCGTTTTCTTTTTGCGATTATAAAATAATTACATTTCTCCTTTCCCTTTTCTGCCTTCAAAACCTCCTGTATACCCGTCCTGATTTTGGTTTAAATTCATGGCCTCTTACTTCACTAACTGTTATTGCATGGATATATGTATATGCATGGATATTTCTAATTATAATCTGTTGAAGGGATACAGTGTTACTTGTTTGTGTTTTCAAGGCTGACCATTTTGTGATGGAAAACCAGTTGATGTGCTCTTTCCTGGGGAAGACCATCTCTCCCAGGCCCACCTTTACTCAATTTCCCTGTGGTCTTTACATAGGGTTGAGGTCTCTGGGGCTTGTCCCTGCCCAGTAAACCCTTTTTAGCATATGCTAACTTTGTTTTTTTTCTTAGCATGTCTCAATTATTATAATACATAGAATTGTTTTTTCCTTAAGCGTATTGAAGCAATGTGAGATTGAGACTTTGTCTTAGGGTTTCCATGAAGTTTGAAGGCTGAGTTGTAGTGTATGATCTGACAGCTAGGCACTGAAGCTTCCCTTCCATCATCATGTGTCTTAGAATAGCCAACAGACAAATACAAATATGTGAGTGTTCCAAGAGAAGTAGAAGAAGATTGTTATAGTTTGATTTGAAGCAGCCCTCAGCAGCTCATGTATTTAATATATTAATAATTATCTTAATAATACAAATTTATAAATGTTATATTTTGTACCAATAAAAGTAGAATGATATAATAATATATATTTAATAGCCTAACTTCCCCAGGTGATGGCTGCCACGCACATTTTGCGTGACAGCAGTTTGAGGCAAAAGCTTCAAGGAAACCAGTCTCCTGCAATGTCTCCTGGCACCCCTAACTCAGAGGTAGCCCAGATATGTCCTTGCGAACTCGCATACTAGGTGCCCAGCAAGATATGATTTATTAATAGCTAGACAAAATTGGACATTGCTCTCTGGCCTTTATCAATGTTCCATCATCTTAGCCAAACCCTGGCTTGGAATTTCATAAAGAATGTTACCCATCCACACTAATTGCCTTTGGCATTGTGGGTAGGGCATTGAAGCTTACAGAAAGGGAGACTTATCCCAGGGCAAGGTCAAATAGAATCCTCATTTTCAGTCATGGACTACAGCTGAACCACTCCTGGGGATTAGCAAGAAAGAGACAAGTCTCTACTAGCCCAGAAGATTAGCATAGTGGGCGTTTTACTAAGGATGGGCGGGACCTTGAGCCGAGTGTGTGGGTGAGACAGTATGCAGCAGTCAGCATTCGAGATTCAAGCCTCTGTCCTCCTGGCTGGTGCACCTGCAGCCTCTACCCCCCATCCCCCGACTCTGGCGGGGGCTCTTGCTGCCCAAGCGTGCTCAGAGCCCCCAGGGGTGCTGCGCCACTCCAGAGGAGATGGCTGCTGTTTTAGAGCCAGTGTGTTTCAGGTGGCCTCAGATGTACCTTGACTACTGAGCTGCTAGATTTTTCATCTCTCTTTTACAGTCATTGTAAAAGTCTGATGCCATTTTTAAGAAATATGTTCAGATCCTGCACTTCCTTGTGTTGTGTCTGCCATTATTTCTTCGCCTACGCCTTGTCGACCTGACTAGGACCCCGTTTCTCCCGCGGGGTGAGGGAGGTCCAGACTGGCCGGCCCTCGGCAGATGGCACTGTTTTGAGAGTTCTGGAAAATCTAGAAGGGGCCTTCCTCATAGAAAGTGGATCACTTGGGGTGAGTTCTTGGAGGGAGGAGTATTGCATAGAGACTAAGCAACTGTAGATTGAGAACTCAGAAATAATGAGTCAAAGTTGCCTTTTCCTTCTTTTAAGTTGCTTTTCTTCAGTATTTGGTCAAATACAAAAGCTGTGACCAAAAACCTGGTAATACCTCCTTTAGGTTGTTGTTTTGAGGCAGCATCCTGACTGTCCTGTATGCCTGGCCCTAGTTAGACCTCTTTAGAATAACTGTTTGAAGCTGAGTGTGGGGGTGCACACCTTTAGTGCAAGTGTATGTCTGTGAGTTGAGGCTAGCCTTGTGTGAGGACAGTCAGATTTACATAGTGAAACCCTGTCTTAAAAAAAAAGTCACAGGGTGACACGGGCCTGTAATGACATCTGGCCTCACTTTTACTTTTATGTTTCTAAGTTTGTTTGTTTGTTTTTTCCTAGACAGGGTTTCTCTGTACAGCTCTGGCTGTCCTGGAACTCACTCTGTAGACCAGGCTGGCCTCGAACTCAGAAATCCGCCTGCCTCTGCCTCCGAAGTGCTGGGATTAAAGGTGTGCGCCACCACGCCCGGCAGTAATGCAGAATCTTAACATTGGTAGGAAAGAAAGGATGAATATACCACATACTCAATGCAATATTATAAGTTGTAAGATATGAGTTCACGTTGAGGAGACAGATGAGTCTTATCGGGATGGCTTTCCATTAGGCCTTGTCTGATGAGTAAAGTGTGATGTGAGGAGGTGTGGAAGGAGCACATATATCCTGGTGCACAATACTTAGTACAAGCAGAGGCAGGAGGATTGTCAGATTGAAGGGATCTCTGAGCATGTCTGGGAAAGATTCCCTACATCAGCTTAATTGAAGTGGGAAGATCCACCCTAAATGTGAGCTTGCCATTCCATATGTAGGGTCCTAGGTTGGGTAAAGATGAAAAAGCTCAAGGAGCTTTCCTAGTCGGATAGCCTGTGATTGGCCACATTCCAGCAGCTCCTGGTGCTGCACTTTCCTATCTGGTAGTTTCTTTTTAGTAACTGAGAACAATAGAAATGTATTTTTTTTTTATAGGTCTGGGGGCTAGAATGTAACCTGGGTCACATTTCTTGAAGACTCTCGGAAGTAGTAGTATTTTTTTTAAAGATTTATTTATTTATTTTCTGTATATGAGTACATACTGTAGCTATACAGATAGTTATTTATTATTATAAATAAATACACTGTAGCTGTCTTCAGATGCACCAGAAGAGGGCATCAGATCTCATTACAGGTGGTTGTGAGCCACCATGTGGTTGCTGGGATTTGAACTCGGGACCTTTGGAAGAGCAGTAGGTGTTCTTCTCTGCTGAGCCATCTCACCAGCCCAGGAAATAGTATTCTTACCCCTTAGCCCTCTGCTGGCTCCTGGCTACCTTAGCATTCTTGGCTTATAACTTGCCTAACTCCGACTGTTACCTCCTTTTCCTGTGCCAGCCTTCCCTACATCTCTTACTTTTTGTGTCCTTATAAGGGCACTTTCATGAGATTTAGAGCCTACCTTAATCCTGCATGATCTCATCTCGTTCTTTAGATCTACAAAGATCTCATTTCCAAATAAGGACACATCATAAAGCTCTTGTAGGCATCAGTTTCAGGGGACACTAACTTACTACAGTGTAACAAAGGTAGGGGCAGGAGTGTTCTATAGGAGTCAGCATGGTCCTCATTTATGCTGTGCTCACCGATGCCATAGCAAGCACCTGTGGGGGGAGGGGGGGCTGCTCTTAAATTACTAAAGGTACAACAAGCTTCCAGCTATTAGTAGTGTATAAACATGACTGCTTAGTCCAGCTTTGTGAACAGTAGATTGTCAGACTTTTGTTTTTGTCATTTTGGGGGAAAGCAATAACATTTAATTACATGTATCTTACGAATGAGATTTTTGTACTAATTTATTTAAAGGAACATTTACATATTTCCTTTAAAATGTCAAGCTTTTCAATTTTCTCATTCCACAAACATTCATCCTTCTGATATAAGATCAGAATATTTCTGTCAAGGATAGGATGTATCTCAGACTGGCCTCACACGTGGTACACTAGGTAGGCAGGCCTTGGCCTCACCTAAGATGCTGAGGTTACTGGTGTGTGCATGTGCTTAGCTATGTTGTTTTTCTTTTTTCTTTCCTTTTCTTTCTTTCTTTTTTTTTAATTTAATTTTATTTTTTTATTTTATATTAGATATTTTCTTTATTTACATGTAAATTTTTCTTTTCCCAGGTTCCCCTCCAAAAAGCAAACAAGCAAACAAAAACAACAAGAACAAACCCCTTTTGCCTCCCCCCTCCCCATGCCTGCCACCCCACCCTCTCCCACTTATTGGCCCTGGCATTCCCCTACACTGGGGCACAAAACCTTCACAAGGCCAAGGTCCTTTCCTCCTATTGATGATCGAATTTTCAATCCTCTACTATATACATGCTGCCAGAATATTCAATCCCACCCTTTATAGTCCTTGATTGGTGATTGGGTCCCAGGGAGCTCTGAGGGTACTAGTTAGTAATTGTCGTTCATCCTAAGGGGCTGCAAACCCTTCAGCTCCATAGAGCCTTTCTCTAACTCCTTCATTGGGGACCGTGTACTCAGTTCAATGAATGGCTGTGAGCCTCTACATCTGCATTAGTCAGGTATTGTCAGAGCCTCTCAGGAGATAGCTATATGCTTGTCCTTCCTTCAGTCTCTGCTCCATAGTTAATCTCTGCCACTCCTTCTGTGGGTATTTGATTCCCCTTTTTAAGAAGGAATGAAATGTCCACCTTTTGGTCTTCCTTCTTCTTAGGTTTCTTGTGGTTTGTGTGTCGTTCTTCCTGTATTCCAAACTTCTGGGCTAATAACCACTTATCAGAGAATGCATACCATGTGTGTTCTTTTGTGATTGGGTTACCTCACTCAGGATAATACTCTCAAGATCCATCCATTTCCCTAAGAATTTCATAAATTCATTATTTTTAATAGCTGAGTAGTACTCCATTGTGTAGATGTACCACACTTTCTGTATCCATTCCTCTGTTGAGGGACATCTGGGTTGTTTCCAGTTTCTGGCTATTTGTAAATAATGCTGCTATGAACATGGTGGAGCATGTGTCCTTATTACATGATGGAGCATCTTCTGGGTATATGCCCAGGAGTGATATGGCTGGGTCCTCTGGTAGAACTATGTCCAATTTCTGGAGGAACCGCCACACTGATTTTTTTTAAATATAGTTACACTGTCAGTCTTTTGACCCTGGTTGATCGTGGAACTTCCAAAAATATTTTAACTATTTTAAACATACATACATACATACATACATACATACATACATTCATTCACACATATATATATCAAATATATATACATATATCTGTTGTTGTGTCATTATGGGAGTATGTGCACATGAGTGCAGACGCCGCAGAGTTAGGAGCTGTTGCATCTCTCAGGGGCTGAAAATGCAAGCAGTTGTGAGCATCTTGTCATGTCTGCTGAGAACTGAGTCCTGAAAGAGTCCTACGAGCCCTGACTGGTCTTGCCGTAGACCTGCTGTATAGCAGAAACTGGTTGTGACTTCTGCTTTCAGCCTCTGTGTTCTGGGATTACGTGTGTGTGGCATCATGTCCAGCTTTGTTTCCGTATTTTGAGCACACTTAAAACTTCTCTTTCAGCAGGGCAGTGGTGGCGCATGCCTTTAGTCCCAGCACTTGGGAGGCAGAGGCAGGTGGATTTCCAGCCTGGTCTTCAGAGTGAGTTCCAGAGCAGCCAGAGCTACACAGAGAAACCTTGTCTCGGAAAAAAACAAACAAAAAAACCAAACAAACAACTTTTCTATTTGAAATTATAAAAGCCTTGACGGCAGTGGCACCTCTGTGATGTCTTTCTTCACACTGAAGTCTGCACTCTGCAGTTCTCATGGCTTATGATATAGAGGATGGATTAAATTTTATCCTTTTTTTAAGTTTTTAGATTTTTATTTTGTGTGTAAGAGAGGGAGAAATGGCATATGCGTGGAGGTCAAAGAACAGCAGGCCTCTCTATATCCACTTTTCCGAAACCTCACATTACTTACTAAAAAGTTATTTTTTTTTACATACTGATTTCCTTCCTCCTTTCTTCCCTCCTTTTCCTTTCCTTTTTTTCCTTCCCTCCCTCCATCTTTCCCTCCCTCCCTCTTCCCTCCATCCATCCTTCCTTCCTTCCTTCCTCCCTTCCTTTCTTTATTGGTTTTTCAAGACAGGGTTTCTCTATGTATCCATGGCTGTCCTGGAACTCATTCTGCAGACCAGGCTGTGACATGTTTATAAAAAGATAAAGAGGGGGCAGGGCTATGTTTTATGGAGGTGTAGTGAAGTATGGGGAAGGCGGGCCCATGCTGAGGCATCTCTTCCCCCTAGGGACCAGGCACGTGATGGTATAGTATAGAATAGAGATTATTCAGGGCATGGGGAGGGGAGTTAAGAGGGTAGTAGAGGCACAGAGAGAGAGAGGGAGAGGGAGGAAAAAGAGGAGGAGGAGGAGAGGCTGGCTATGAGCACATGGGGGAAGGGAAGAGCTAGAGGAGCAAGAGAGTGAGGAGGGGGCAAGCAGCCCCTTTTATACTGAGTCAGGCATACCTGGCTGTTGCCAGGTAATTGTGGGCTGGAGCTTAGAAAGAATGCTAGCAGGCTGGCCTCCAACTCAGAGATCCACCTTCTGAGTGTTGGGACTAAAGGTGTATGCCTCTATGGCTGACTTACCCACTGATTTTAGATATGTCTTTATTCTCTTTTTTTTTGTTTTGTTTTGTTTTTTTTTGTTTTTTCAAGACAGGGTTTCTCTGTGTAGTCCTGGCTGTCCTGGAACTCACTCTGTAGACCAGGCTGGCCTCCAACTCAGAAATCCACCTGCCTCTGCCTCCCAAGTGCTGGGATTAAAGGCGTGCGCGACCACTGCCTAGCTCTCTCTTTTGTAGACCTGTGCCGCTCAATTTTATAGTTTGTTAGATTTTAATATCTGAGAGGATTAACCCTTATCTCATTGTCTCATTGATAATTTCCCCAAATATACTTTATAATCAACTTGTTAGACTCTCACTGTGTATATTTTCTAAGTATATTGTATTTAAATTATTTTGCTTGTTTTATTTTTTGAGACCAAGTCTTGATACATACATAGCCAAGGCTGAACTTGAACTCATAACCTTCCTGCCTTAGCCTCATTCATGAAGGGTCAGATTACTTGAATTCCAACTACTTAGTAACTAGCTGTATGACATTGTGCATTTCTTCGTCCTCCTCTCTCCCTCCCTTTTGTGTGTGTACACTTGAGTGTGTGTACATGTGTGAGTGTGTCCCCAGAGGCTGATACCAGGTATTTTCCTCTATTGCCCTTGTTCTCTCTTCATTCTGTTGCTGTTATATGGTGCTCAGACCAAAAGCAACTTAGAGGGGGTAATAGATTTATTTCAGCTTAAATGCTTGCTGCAGTCCATCATTGAGATGAGTTAGGGCAGGAGCTCAAGCAAGACCTTGAAGGAGAAACCTTGGAGGAATGCTGCTTGCTGCCTCAATGGGCTAAGCTAGGTTTCTCTTGCAACCCAGGACCACCTGCCTTGAATTGTGTCACCAAAGTGGGCTGGGCCCTCCTATATCAATTAATAATCAAGACAATCCCTTCTAGACATGCTCACAGGTAAAATGACCTGGGCAATCTCTCAACCGAAACTGTCTTCTCTTGGGATTAGACTGTGCCAAGTTGATGGTCAAAGCTAATTATTTTCTGAAACAGAATCTCTCATTGAACTTGGAGAATTTGGTTTTGTTTTGAGAGATAAGAGCTCTATCTCCTGAGTGGGACTAAAGGCATGTGCCATCATGCCCAGCTTGGAGATCATCGTTTAGTTAGACTGGCAAGCTGTGAAAACCTGCCTGTCTGCCTCCCCAACTCAAGTAATAGGTGTGTGCTTCCATGCTCAGCTTTTTTGTGGATTCAAGAGATATGAATGAGCTCAGGTTCTCATGCTTGTACAACAAGCACTCTACCTACTGAACCATCTCTCCAGCCTTCTGTGGTTTTGGAGACAGATCCTCCTCTGCACTCAAGGTTGGCCTTAACTTTGTTTAATCTTGCAACCCTTGCCTCTGTATACTGGGGTTACAAGGATGAGCCACTCAGCTTCTCTTCTTCTCACTTTTTATTTTAAAATGTTGGCAGTACTGGGGATCAACCTAGGACAGCAAGCCTGTTAAGCAAATATACCCTATGGAGTGCTTGATATACTTTTATCTGTCCTTCTCTTTTTTGGCTTTTCCAGAAGCAGTCTTACCATGTAGTTTCTATGATGGCCTCAAAATTGTAATACTCCTGCTTCACCTATTCTCACTTTTTACATGGAGCAATGATGACAATTACATACCTCTCTTAGGGCCTTTTCTATATATTTTGTGAGTGGAGGAAGTGAATTGCTTAAGACAGAAGATAGAACCAGGCCAGGGTGTGGTGGCATACACCTTTAATCCCAGCACTTGGGAGTCAGAGGCATGCGAATTTCTGAGTTCCAGGACAGCCAAGGCTACACAGAAACCCTGTCTCAAAACAAACAAACAAACAAAAAGAAGATAGACCCAGGCACATAAGAAGCACTTCCATCTTGCTGCTAATGTGGGTGGAATGATTATTCTATTAGCTTTGTCAGTGCTGTGACCAAGTACTTAAAACTACTTCATGCAGGGAAGATACATTCTGGCTCACAGTTTTAGAAGGGTTGGCCATGGTTGCTTGGCCTCATACCCTTGCACAGAACATCAGGGTTGGTAAGAATATATGGCAGAGGAGCTTCCTCACTTCATGGCATAGGAGAAAGAGACAAGAAAGGGCCAGGTGAGGTCCTGTTTTCACCAACCAACCTGAGTGCAACAGCAAAATTCTACCTCATTAAGTTTCTAAAATTTCCCAAAATTGTGCTACTATCTAGGAATCAAGTGTTGAGGACATGAAACTCGAGGACATTTTGATTTCAAACTGTAACTGCTATAGGAAGAAAATGTTGGAGGAATTAGTAGAATAGATTGTTTTATAAAATTTAAAGTTATTAATCTTCTTGCAATTTTTTTCTCTTTAGGTGTGAAATGTTTCTCTTATTCTACAAGTATGGTCAGCCTTGCATTCTTACCGTACCTTCTCTCACAAAGTAATGTGATGTTTGGAAGTCTGCCTTTGCAAGTCTTATTTTACGGAGTCATGGGAAGCTTCACGGTGATCACTCCCACACTGCTTCACTTTCTGACAAAAGGCTATGTCATTCGGTTGTACCATGAAGCCACAACTGACACTTACAGAGCCATTACTTACAATGTTGTGCTTTCGGAAACCAGCACAGTGTTTCACCAAGATGACGTGACAATTCCAGAGAGTGCACATATATTCACCACCTTTTATGCTAAAACAAAATCACTATTAGTTAATCCAGCTCTCTTTTTAAACCCTGAAGACTATAACCATCTAATGGGTTATGACAAACCATTCACTTTTGATATGGAAGAAGTCAATGAAAAGAAACTGCATGAGGGTGAGAAATGAACCTGTTGTTAGTTTGTGCTTCAATGTCATGTATTTTCAGGGTATAATAAGATTGCCTTTATTTTGTTATTGTTAGTGAATGATTGTAAAAACAAAACAAACAGAAATGTGTGAGGGCTGAGGACATAGCAGGAGGTACTGTGTTTGCTGTAGGTGAGGCCCTAGGATTGGCCTTCATAGAACCAGGTCTGCTTTTGTACACTTATAATCCCAGCACGTGGGAGAGGGAGGTAGAAGAGCATGGAGATCTGCTTATGCCGGTGCCACCGCATCTGAGCCATGTATGGATGATATGAATAGGTGCCTAAGAACCAGAGAGGTGGCTCAGCGCTTAAGAGCACTGACCTCTTCCAGAAGTCCTGAGTTCAATTCCCAGTGACCACATGGTGGCTCAAAGCCATCCATAAGGGGATCTAATGCCCACTTCTGGTATGTGAGTGTATGTGCAGCAGAGCACTCATACATTAAGTAAATAAGGGGATTAAAGGCATGCCACTACTACCCAGTATGTGTTTGTTTTTTGGTTTGGTTTGGTTTGGTTTTAGTTTTAGGTATTTTATTTTGTTTGTTTTTAGTTTTTTTAATTATTAAAATTTTATGAGTCTGAGTATTTTGCCTCCACAAGCCAGAAAGAGTAGTTGAATCACCTTGACCTGGAGTTACAGAACATTGTAAGCTGATATGTGGATGCTCAGAAACAAACCCTGGTCCCCCATGAGAGTAGTGAGTGTTTTCTAACTGAACTATTTCAGCCCCAACATTTTTTTTTGTTGTTTTTTCGAGACAGTTTCTCTGTATAGCCCTGATTGTCCTGGAGCTCACTCTGTAGACCAGGCTGGCCTCGAACTCAGAAATCCACCAGCCTCAGCCCCAACATTTTAAGGTAGTTTCAGGATTCCCAGTCGTTTTAACGTGTTTTACTCTTTTTTTTTTTTTAATATTTATTTATTATATGTAAGTACACTGTAGCTGTCTTCAGATACACCAGAAAAGGGCGTCAGATCTCATTACGGATGGTTGTGAGCCACCATGTGGTTGCTGGGATTTGAACTCATGACCTTTGGAAGAGCAGTTGTGCTCTTACCCACTGAGCCATCTCGCCAGCTCCTCGTGTTTTACTCTTAACAGCCTCCTCCTGCTGTCTGATGTAGTAAGAGCGTATCTACAATGTTTGTTGTTTTGAGACAGGGCTGCTCACTATATAGCCCAGACTGGCCTTGAATTTGAGCTGATTTGCCTCAGCTTCCTCGCCGCCAGGATTACAAGCAAGCACCAGTACACTCACTTAATATTTAGTTGTTTATTTTTTTTAAACTCTTATTCTCTCATACCTTATATCCCATGGGCAGTCTCCCCACCCCTCCCCTCCACTCCTCCCACCCACCTCCCCTTTTTAAAAAAAGCAGGCCTCCCAGGGATATCCACTGAACATGATCTAAAAAGATACAATAAGATTGGGCACAAACCTTCCTTAGCAGCTGGGCTTAGCAGCCTACTAGGAGGAAAGGGGTCCTAAGTGTAGGCAAAAGCCTGAGGTTCCCCACTCCCACTGCAAGTGTACATGCCTAGCTCAGATCCATATATGGTCCATGTTACTTAAATTTCTATGAGTCTTGCTTAGTTGATTCTGTGGGCTTTGCTCTCTGGTATTCATGATAACCACTTACTGTTTAATAAAAAAAAAAAAAACTGTAGATTTATTAAGGAAAAGTGGAGGAAGAACTCCCAAGAGCAGAAGGGTTTCAGGAGGAAATACACCAGTTTTTACAATTTAGACAAATGTTTAACCTTTAACAAAATAAATAAAAAAAAAAAACATTCACAAGATGCAAAGCCAGGAAACAAGTTCATTTGAGATGCCAGGGCATGTTGTACTGCTCTGCTTGCATATGGTTTCAGATGTCCTGCATACATGTGAGTACTTTGTCACTTGTGAAAAATGTTTTGCTGGGCAGTGGTGGCGAAAAATGTTTTGCTGGGCAGTGGTGGCGAAAAATGTTTTGCTGGGCAGTGGTGGCGCACACCCTTACTCCCAGCACTTGGGAGGCAGAGGCAGGCGGATTTCTGAGTTCGAGGCCAGCCTGGTCTACAGAGTGAGTTCCAGGACAGTCAGGGCTATACAGAGAAACCCTATGGGAGGCGGGGGAGGAAGGAAAAATGTTTTATTTGTTTGGGGGCGAGGAAGCCCTGAGTGGCTAAAATGACCTCTGAAGGCTTTGATTTGGAATGAGACCAGGATGGAGATGGGACCGGCACTTATTTAACAGTTTAACCATTTAACCACATTGCTTTGTTGATTGCAATTTGCTGAGTAATCCCAGTGTCCCCTCGTAGCTGGCCATGGACAGGCACAGGTTTTTTGTAATTTGAAATCAATTTTAAAAACTAAAAACTAGTATTAATTCTCAGATCACATATTGCATGTGTAGAAATTAATTACATCTACCCATTTGTATAAATGGAGGTTATAGGAAATCTACAAAGGTGTTAAAGAGGCTGGCAAAGTTCCAAGTGGCCATAAGGAAAAGGCAGAGGTAGAGCTGTTGCAGGTGTAACACAGAAGAGATACTGAACTCATCTGGAGAGCTGCTGAAGGCAGCAGAGCCAAGGGACAGAGGTCACACAGATGTGTTGCAGATGAACAGTATCTTAGAGTTTTACTGCTGTGAAGACACATGGCCAAGACAACTCTCTTATAAAGGAAAACATTCAACTAAGGTTGGATACAGGTTCAGAGGTTCAGCCCATTGTCATCATGGTGGGAAGCATGGCATTGTTCAGTCAGCCATGGTGTTGGAGAAGGAGCTGAGAGTTCTACATGTTGAAAGCAGCCAGGAGAGGACTGTCTTCTGCAGGCAGCCAGAAGGAGACTGGATTCAATATTGGGCAGAGGCTGAGCATAGGGAACCTACCTATACAGTGACACACCTCCTCCAATAAGGTCCACGCCTTTTAATAGTGCCACTCCCTATGGCCGAGCATTCAAACACGTGAGTCTATGGGAGCCAAATCTATTCAAACCACCACAGATAGAAATTTGGCTAATGGCTGGGCAGTGGTGGTACACGCCTTTAATCCCAGCACTTGGGAGGCAGAGGCAGGCGGATTTCGGAGTTCGAGGCCAGCCTGGTCTACAGAGTGAGCTCCAGGACAGCCACGGCTATACACAGAAACCCTGTCTCGAAAAACAAAAACAACAAAGAAAAGAAATTTGGCTCATGTCAAGTAAGGGACCGAGTTGGGAGCTCTCTTACTGTAGCCCCTTTGAGGCACACAGCAAGTGGTCAGACATGGGAGGGGGCGGAATGCTGCCATTGCTGCGTAACAGTCTTTACGTTGTCCATGTGGGGACACTAAAGCTTTTGTGTTAGTCTTTTGTTTTCTTTTTTGGTTTTTGTTTTTGTTTTTTTGAGACAGGGTTTCTCTGTATAGTCCTGGCTGTCCTGGAACTCACTCTGTAGACCAGGCTGGCCTCGAACCCAGAAATCCGCCTGCCTCTGCCTCCCAAATGCTGGGATTAAAGGCATGTGCCGCCACCGCCCTGCCCTTGTGTTAGTCTTATATGTTCTTTGGCTTAGTTTTTCTGATTAATTATCTAATTGAACTCTGGTCTCATGTAACCCAGGCTATATTTGAACTCACTATTACACTATTAGTTGAGACCAACCTTCAACTCCTGATCTTCCTGTCTCTGCCTCCCAAGTAGAGTTCAGTAGTGCGTTGTCGTCTCTAGCCTGATATAGTTTGTTTCCTTTCTTTTGGTTTTTTGAGACAAGGTTTCTCTGTGTAGCCCTGTAAGGGTGGAGAATTTTTAGAGTTTTAAAAAGAAGAGCATTTATTAGAAATGTGGTAGTAGTGTATAACCTCTACTTAAGAAGTCAGGGGAAAAACTTCTGTACCTAGCCAAGAATGCAGTCTGGCCAGTTTCAGGCAAGGCCCCTAGTTGGGGGTCCACACAAGAAGCAAGATATGAATGATCTGGGTGGTCAGCCATGAAAAGAATAACCATTGTCCAAACCACATTCTTGTGACAATGAAAGTGCAGAATGTTTTCCTTGTGACCCTGACTCAATTAGGGGCTGGGTCCCTTAGAATTTTCTACTGTTTTCCTGTTACGTTTCCTTGGTAACCCCCTCGCTCCCCCTACTTTGTGGTTTTTCCCTTTAAATACCCCTTACTTCTTGTGTTCGGGGTTGAACTCCTCTGGCCTGCTAGATCTGCCTTCCCTTCCCCCCTCCCTTGAATAAACCTCATGCTGTTGCATCAAGATCGGTCTCTCGTGAGTTATTGGGTGGTTGCGTGTGAGGGTCTCCCCAGCTCTGGGGGTCTTTCAGCCCTGGCTTTCCTGGAACTCACTCTAGGCTGGCCTCAAACTCACAGAGATCTTCCTGTGCTTGCCTCGGCTTCCGGAGTGTTCGAATTAAAAGCGTGTGCACTGCTAATTTTAACATAGCCGCGTGCTGTATGGTCCTCATGTACTTTAAGCTATGGGTGACACCTTCTTACTTTCAGGGTCTCTGGTTTGTGCAGAGTCATTCTGCTCCATCAATGCACTAAAGATAAGGTAAATGCTGCTATGTAAAGCCGAGTCACCAAGGTCAAGGGACACCCTGCAAATCACTCTTTCGCATAATATGGAGTGAGTAGTATGGGGAACAGCCTGGTCTTCATAGAAGCCTCATCAAAATAAGTCAGGAGAAACAACTCATAAAATCAGATGTGTGTGCCATCCTAAAACAATGGGAGGCAAAAGGATGGCCTTGGAGTTCAAGGCCTACAAAAAACAAACTCAGGCCAAGGTAAAGAGGACAAGTACTGTACATACCTCCCCACCCCGCTCCCTCTCCTCGGGCAGATTACCTGTGCCAGAAAAGGAGGCAAATCTGTAAACATTCACAATGAATACATCTTGACCTATGGCTTGAGAATTGCCGCGTTAGAGACAGGGTCTCTAGGCAACCTTAGCTGGCCTGGAATCACAGGTCCTCCTGCCCCTGCCTCTTGGCAGGCACTGCAGCCACCGGCCACCTTTAAGGCTAGGTCTCTCACTGAACCTGGAGCTTGAGTGGCTAGCCCTGACATCATTCCATTTTTGCCTGTACTGTGTCTGAGTCTAGCTGCGTGCTGCATTCGGCTTTTTTTTTTTTACTTTAGTGTCGAGAATTGAACTCTGTTCCTCACACGAGCGGGCCAAGCACTTCATGGACTGGGACTTTTCTCTAGCTCCAATAATCTTTTTATTTAATGATGGTTTTATTGTAATGAAGGACTCCATTTTCGGAAGCAAAATAGACTCGGGGCTGATGATGTGGGTTTTTTTTTTTTTTTTTTTTTAGGTTTTTCGAGACAGGGTTTCTCTGTGTAGCCCTGGCTGTACTGGAACTCATTCTGTAGACCAGGCTGGCCTCGAACTCAGAAATCCGCTTGCCTCTGCCTCCCAAGCTCTGGGATTAAAGGCGTGTGCCACCACTGCCCGGAGAGGTGGCTTAAAAGTTAAGTATTTGCTGCTCTTCCAAACAACCAAAGTTTGGCTTCCTGGACTCAAATAGCACCACATAACTGTCACTTTAGTTCAGGGGACATCTTCTTCTGGTCTCCAAGAATACCAAACTCTAACATGGCTTCATGAATATGGTGCACAGGCGTACATGCCAGCAAAAACATGTAAAATAAAAATGAGTATTTTTTAAAGATAACAAAATGGCCCTTGGGTACTGACAGCCTCAGCTTGAATAAACTGGCTAAAAATACATTCATATTCTTTTGTTTGCTTGGTTTTTTTTTTTTTTTTTTTTTTTTTTTTTTTTTTTTTTTTGAGATAGGATTTCACTATGTAACTTTGACTTGCCTGGACTCACTAAATAGACCAGGCTGGCCTGGAGATCACAAAGATCCAGCTGTCTCTGCTTTGGGTTTGCTGGGGTTAAAGGTGTGAGCCATTTCTTTCCATTGAGGGTTCACACCCATAAAAGTAGAAGAGCAAAAGATCCTGCAGCCTCTGGCACCCACATTCAGGATCATTTTTTGATTGTTTGTTTGTTTGATACAAGCTCTTTCTGCATATCTCTGGCTGTCTTGGAACTCAGTGTTTATACCAAATTGGCCTTGCACTCAAAGAGATCCACGTGCCTCTGCAGGGGGCTGGGATTAAAGGTGTGTACAACCACACCTCACTCAAGACCCAGACAGTCTCACTAGCTCTAATTAGCCTGGAATTCACAAAGCGCTGCCCACCTCTGCCTCCCTAGCCTGGGATTGAAGGCATGTGGCATTCTCATCTCTCCAGTGACAGATTTGTAGTTGATAACTGTTTCTTCTAGACCCAGGCCACTTACTCTACTATTTTATTTTAAAAGCAAATCCCAATGAGAGTACTTCTGTCTTAGATTTTTAATTTTGTAACTCTACTTAAGATACAGACTTGTTCTGTTTTGGGGTTCTTAATGCAGTTTAGGCTGCCCCCAACCTTGTTATGGAGCAACTTTTGACCCTCTTGTTTGTATGCTGTCAGGTAGAGCAGGCTGTGTGTGTGTGGGGGGGGGGGGGCGCATTTGTATGTATCTGGCCAAGGCCAGAATGAGTCACCTTCTTCTGGAGATGGAACTGTGAGCATTTCGATGTGTATGCCAGGAATGGAACTCATGTCTGGTTGAAAAGTCCCTTGATCCAGGGACAAGGGGCTGAGATGTGTATCTTACATACCAAAGCAGACCTGGCCTTCAGGTTCTCCCAGAATCCCTCAGTTCCTACCTGTCATTCATACCCTATCCCCAACCCTGAACTTTCCAGGAGCTGTGCTGCGCTTCCCCAGGGAGTATTTTGTTCCAGACATTCTAGTCTCTCACCCTTTTCTCTTTCTCTTCTACCTCTGCAAGCACACATAAGCCCCCCCCCCCCATTGGTGCCTTCCCTGGCCTAGGTTTTTGGGGCCAGTGAACTCAATAGGAGAGCAGCTTCCCTTAATATCTAATCTGGCTTGAACTGGTTCATTTCACCAGTGGAGAAATAGTTTATCTCTTTGTTTTTTGTTTGTTTGTTTGTTTGTTTGTTTGTTTTTCGAGACAGGGTTTCTCTGTATATCCCTGGCTGTCTTGGAACTCTGTAGACCAGGCTGGCCTCGAACTCAGAAATCCGCCTGCCTCTGAGAAATAGTTTATCAATGTCCTGTGCAAGAGCAGTAATCTCTCTTAATCACAGAGCTAGCTCTTCAGTCCCTAGTAGTTATATTTTTTGAGTATATAATTTTTTATTTTTAGTTTTTTTATTATTTTTGAGATAATTTCATTTTTACCCTTTCCCTCTCCTCCCTCCAAGCCCTCCCATGTGCCCTTCCTTGTTCTCTTTGAAATTCATAGCTTCTTTTTTTCATTGATTGCTATCACATGCATATACATGTATATTCCTAAATGTAACTTATTCCTGGTGTGTGTGTCTCCAGGTCTGACCATTTGGTATTAGATAACCAGCTGGCATATTCATCCCTGTTTCTCCCTCTCCCAGCATTCCGTAGTTGCTTGTAGTTCTACGGCTGAGGTCTTGTCTATTGCTGTTGTTAGCATCCAAAGCCTGTGGTGACTCATGGGCAGGTCTCAGAGACCTGTTGCCGGAGCGACGGCCGCCATATTCCCAGAGTCCATTGAAATCACCTCCCACCTTTACCTGACTATATGTCACCAGTCATATAAATACAAGGAACATTCCTTTCTCGCTCTCTCTCTCCCTCCTCTCTCTTTCCGCGCTACTGCCCCCTCTCTCCCTCTCAATTAAACCTCTTACTTGGAACTGCTTGGGCCTAGTGTGTGGTGCTTTCTGATGAGGTCGCCGGCATTCCCATCATTAGTGGCCCGATACGGAGGATTTGGCGTCCTCGTCAATTTGCAGGGCTCCGCTGCTGTGGCGAGGCAGGCAGGGGCCGAGAGCATGTATATCGTCCCAGCACCGGCAATCGCAGCGGCCTGCA
>JADRCD010182366.1:0-18974 GCA_019843815.1 Montemys delectorum
CTTTGTTTAGCTTGAGAATATTTTTAATAAGACATAGAACTAAATTTACATTATAAATTCTTATTAAATTGTGTGAAAGATAGAAAGCAAAATTTCCCAAAGAGTTTTCAAAATTCTTTATTAATTTCCAAGATACATATACCTTACCATTCAATTAGGTGTCTTATTTGTAAGATAATATAAGGATATACATTGAACATAATATCTAGGAAGATAATTCTATCTGTGTTGAAATCTCCTGAGGAAAATTCACCAAGAAATTGAGTAAGGTGAGAAAAATTTTATATTTTCATTAGGTGCTACAGAATTATCATGATATACTACAGAATAAATCACCTTTCTCTCATTTTGATTTACAAAGCCCAAGAATATGTTACTTCCCGATTATTGATTTTCTGTGGGCAAAAAAAAATGTCTATAAATCTTATGAATTCCTGACCTGAAAGCCTCCAAAAATAATCCATAGAATTTGAAAGTAATTTTGAAAAGCAAGTGTGGATTAACTCGTCTATATGATTATGCCCCAAGGTTCCCCTCCACAAACTTCATTCCCTACGTTCTTAATGAAACAATATTGCAGAGGAGATGCGAGGCTAACCAAAATCTGGCTGTCTTTAGATGTTTCCCAGATAATGGCAAAGGGTCAGTAAAGGTCACGACATCCAAAACATTTCAAGATGAAGGAATTTCTTAGGGGAAGCCCATACTATAATTACTTCCAAGATGGTCATATCCATCCCAAGCATATTTAAAACTGTTTGAAACTCATATCTTGTGTTCAAAGGATGATATATTTAAATGCTTTTGCAGGTTTTGCATCATGTAAGACTTTTTGTATTAAATCAAGCTGTGAAATGTCAAAACAAACAAAACAAAAACAAAACAAAACAAAACAAAATCCCAACAAAAAAAAAAACTTCACAGGGGGAAGGTACCTCTTTTACTCTTCATACGAACACATTTCCAGAGTCCCGATTCAAGGTCCCAGATCTGCATACATTTGTAGACAACTTAGAAAACATAAAATTGTTGCCTGTTAGGCAATGCTGTCTATTTCAGCTTATCTGGGACCAGAGGAACATTCACATTGCTTTGTGTGCCTGCTAAGGAGAAGATATTTTCAGCAGCTTTAACAAAAATGGTAATAAAATTGGAGGTCAAATTGTCTTTATTCCAGATTAGAGAGCTCAGCATTTTCAATGTTCGGCACTCAGAAACAACATGCTGTAATGAGCCATAGCTTTCCTGTTCCCAATTTTCTACAGTATCAATTACCATCAGTGCAAGGCCATGCATAGAAGATGATTTTCTGTTTATTTTACACCCAGACCTTCAGCAAATTTGCTGAAACTGAACTGAATTACTTAAGCCCTACTACTAACTTTTATGGTCCACAATGGTCAATATTATCTGAAAAAAATTTTACATATTCTTCAGGACCTACTGTAGGTTAACTATAATGTCTAATCATATAATTCTGTCACACCAGAGAGTTGACATTAATATTCTTATATGAGAGACATAAGACCTGAGATCATGTAAGTAAACTGGCCTGTTATTTAAACCCACAATCACCCTCATAATTTGTAGCATAATGTGGGATATAGCCTATGTGTTTCAATTATTTTTTTCTAATTAAAGGACAATTTCTTTACACTCTATTTTGAATTTCTTCAGTATTTATGGGTTGGCAGTTTATAGGGATATTTAACAAAAATTGCTACATATTCTCTTATTTATGTTTACAATGTGGAGATAAAGTGAAAATTATGAAGTAAACACACGTTTTATATACTAAGCATTATACAATCACACATATATGGTATAGTATAGAAACAAATAGCCTAAATTAAAATTATAACCACAAATATGTATATATTGTTGAAATTTTTCAAAGACAAACTTATGATGAGTTGGTTTATAAAAGAAACTGAGCTTTAACAATAAAGCCAGCAATTAATTAACTGCGTCTTTTCTTATACAAACCAGTAGCAAACCACACTGTGATTTCCTCCCAGGAAGGGGTTATTGTGTTGTTGGCATGCTGTCCTAACTGAAAGTGAGAAAACAAGATCTTCACATCTATCTCTCAAAACAATCACAATATCTGAGCCTTTACACTCTTCCAAAAGGCCCTAATCTCCAGCAGTCGACGTTTTTTCTGTTTCCAACAACTATGAAGCCAATATCTACATAAATAAACAAACTTTTCTCTTTTTTACTCTTTCAGAACATTTTGATTTGCTCTGTGTTCAAGTGACTGCTTTTGCATCTTAGTGCCTTGGTGACTCAAAACCCTGAGAACATTCAGAAACTCTACATGTGCCTTGGTGTGTTCCTGCTGGCTCTGTGCAGCCGGACTTTCTTCACTGGTCAAATGTTGAGATATATTGATGGAGAACTTGACCCTATACAAGTGTGCTCACTTGCAGAGAAGATGAAATAAATGAGGTACAGCACAAAACTTCCTCTTCTTATAATCTGAATGTTTGTATAATCTGTATGGTTAGAAAGCATACCCTTTGACAGACACACAGCTGAGGTTGAAAGAGGTTCTATGAAAGAGTCCAAAGGGCAAATGATTAAGAATCAAAGACCTGTGCTCAAGTCAAAGAAATGCCACTAAGAATTGTGATTTCCAAGACAAGGTCCTAAGAGATCCAGAATTTTCTTGAATGTATTTTCCATCCTATAGAATCAAGGGTGAAACTTCGTGATCTCTGAAGTACTGACAGCTTCATTGGTCAATACTGACTTAAGGTAAGGAATTCATATTTATAAATTTATATTATCAAAAGATAAATGAAGATGAATTCACACTTCCATTTCTTTTATATATAATGTACTATATATATTTTATATATACAGAATATGCACTATATATGTACTATATATTATATATAATATGCAATATATATATATATATATATATATATAATGTTTTGATTCAAACTTAAAGAACATGATAAGATGATATTATCATTCTGTTTGAAATAAAGAATTATAATGCCAAGTTTGGAAATATAGTATTCCAAGGGACAAAGCAAATTTAAAATACAGACAAGTAAACACTTGAGTTTCCCAGTACGGCCCCTTCACAAAGGCTCATGACTGAATTCCTGGTATGTGTGTGTCTACTATTTTGAATGACAAAATGTATCCTAAAACATAAAGAGGCATTGGGACCATGTGGTGGTGAGGAAACCTAGCATTACTCAGATGTCGCCACCCTAATAGCATGGAAGTAGAAAAGGACAAGGAGGGAGACATACAAGTTAATAAGAATTCTTAGAATAGCCTGAAGATTTGGGGCTTAATATGGATAAGAGAACAAGAGTCAAAAACCTATTGACAAGCTCCTATAGTAAAAAAGGAAAAACAAACAAACAAACAAACAAACATATTTTATTTTAAAGCTTCCAGAAAAGAGTACAGTCCTGTCAACATCTTGACTTCAATTCAAGTAGATCAATGTTGTAGCTCTACTCTCCAGGTCTTTGAGTCTAAAGGTTTGCAATTTTTTAAGGCTCTAACTTTATAGTAATGTGCCACTACAGCAGTAGGAAGCAAACATATCCCTGTTAATTAATCACTGTTAATCACTGCTTCCAAGGTAGACTTTCATTATCATACGAAGCCATCCCTGAACCTTAACTCATTCTCTAAGTGTAAAAGAATCCAAGATTGCCATCCTTCCCAAGTTCTGCTTCACTTGCTTCCTTCTTTCTTTATTTTTATTTTTTAAATAGTTGGGTGACAAGTCACACCTTAGTCCTAATTGTTCACACTTAGTTCCTGCAGAAAGCAAATAAAACAAAGTAATTAGCTGATTGCTACCCAGATGTTCATGTATTAGTAGCTGGCACTCAGGTTAAATTACAACTGCTTAAAAGAGAGACACCCATTGAAATTCTCAGCACCTGTTGCTACCCAAAGAGACTGACTTTTACCATGCCACACTTGCCAAGAATAATGAATAAGCAATTGGCTCCAGCATTATTTTCCGTGTTAAAAAATACAGAACCATCTGAGTCCAAGGCAGAGATGAGTTTGGCAAATCCAACCCACAGCATTTTGTTTCTTTGTTTCAAAATTCACTTGAACCCATATTTGGTTGGCTGTGCACTATAGAATGACAGCAACACAAACCTAGAAGTAGGTTTTTGTGGTCCAGCTTTGACTGCCAAGGAGAACAAACATAAGTACTCAGCAGAGAAAAAGGCAGAGGGAAAGAAATTAGGCTTTGGACAACAAATAAAAGGCTTGATGCAGAATGTTTGCAGAGACAAGGAGAGCACATGAGTAAGCAGACAAAAGTAACATTGGTGTCTATGGCTCACACAAGCTGCATGGCCTTACCACAGAATGTAGAGCTATATCTTGCTGGAAAAAGATGAGGGGAACACTCTCAGGATGTATTTCATATGGCCTCAAACCCTTAGTCACAATGTATCCTGCATAGAAAGAGTGATCCCAGGGTGGATGGAATGAACTGTGGGAAAAATGTACTTGCTGTGAAGGCTTTTGACCTGGGTTCAATTCCTGAGACATGTAATTCAAGAACAGAGCTTATTCCTCTAGATTGACTTATGATCTCCATGCACAGATCATGACACACACACACATATACACACATGTACATATACAAATTGATAAAGAAAGATTTAATCAAGTAATTAAATTAAAAGGAAAGAAAGGCTGAGTCTTCAATCTCCTAAGATACCATTTTAGTATCCATGCATGTAGCAGTGGCATTAGACTGGGAAATTTGAGGAAGAGTATATTTGGATCACCCAAAATTCTCTTAAAAGGATCAGTAAAAGTTTAGAAGATTTTAAATAGGAGAGTTAAGTTATATCCTAGAAAAAGGAAACTGTCAGAGTAGATTAAATGTTTAGTACCTTGAAGGAAAAATGAAAATGAAGAAAAATAAACAAAGAAATTATTGAAATTCCAAAAACCAAAATGCCTGGCATGTAATCACCCAAAGTCATAAGTCAGAGTGCAAAGTATTGTTAACTGACAAGACTAAGGAGACAAACTTAAAGTATAAGGGCCAATATAACAATACAATCTGTCATACAGGAACACAACTATGAACATTGCCAAAACTTCCAAAAAAACTATAGAGATCTTTAAGAGACCAAACTTAAAAATTCATTCCACAGAAGATCTAAAAATATCTAATGTCATTAATAACTTAGCAAAAAATATCAAGACAGAAAAATAAGTGGCCATCCAAGAATAAGAGAAACTTAAAATTCCAAATAGGCATAGTCAGACAATATCAGTAGCTAGATGTAAAAAAAAAAAAAAAAAAAAAAAAAAAAAACAAGAATAACCAAACCTAGGAAACAATAGTTAAAGATTCAAGGGAGCGTCCCAACAAGGGGGTAACTGGGACCAGCAGGACCCAGGTACGCAGGAACTCCGCAAACCCAGTGGCAAGGGTTGCTTCCATTCTGTCTGGGCCAGTGCCCTGAGCAGACCTTGGGCACAAATGTTGCAGCCAATCACACAACACCAAGAGGAGGCTCCACTCCCAGGAGCTGTAACACTACCAGGATCATAGGATCAGAGGTGAGAAGGACACAACATCAGGAGTAACTGGGACCATTGGGACCCAGATACGTAGGAACTTCACCAGCCCAGTGGCACAGATTGCTTCCAGTCTGTCTGGATCACAGGATCCCAGAATCACAAGAACACAGAGACAGCTTGACTCTTAGAAGTGTTGACACAACCAAGATCACAGGAAGGACAGGCTCCAGTCAGATTTAACCAGGGCAGGTAGCACTAGAGATAACCAGATGGTGGGAGGCAAGCATAAGAAAATAAGTAACAGAAACCAAGGTTACTTGGGATCATCAGAACTCAATTCTCCCACCATAGATCTAAAATCACTTCTCATGATGATGATCCAGGACTCTAAGAAGAACATAAATTACTCAAAGAAATACAGAATAACACAGGTAAACAGCTAAAAGCTCTTAAAGAGGAAACACAAAAATCCCTTAAAGAACAACAGGAAACCACAATCAAACAGGTGAAGGAAATGAACAAAACCATTGAGGATCTAAAACTGGAAATAGGAACAATAAAGAAATCACAAGGGTAGACAACCCTAGAGTTAGAAAACCTAGGAAAGAGATTAGGAGTCATAGATGCAAGCATCACCAACAAAATACAAGAGAGAGAAGAGAATTTCAGGGTGAGAAGTTACCATAGAAAACATTGACACAACAGTCAAAGAAAATACAAAAAGCAAAAAGCTCCTAACCCAAAATATCCAGGAAATCCAGGACACAATGAGAAGACAAAACCTAAGGATAATAGGTATAGAAGAGAGTCAAGACTCCCAAGGAAATGGGTCAGTAAATATCTTCAACAAAACTATAGAAGAAAACTTCCCTAACCTAAAGAAAGAGATGCCCTTGAACATACAAGAAGCCTACAGAACTCCAAATAGACTGGATCAGAAAAGAAATTCCTCCCATCACATAATAATCAAAACACTAAAATGCACTAAACAAAAAAAAAACAAAAAAAAAATAATTTTAAAAGCCATAAGGGAAAAAGGTCAAGTAACTTATAAAGGCAGGCCTATTAAAATTACATCAGACTTCTCACCAGAGACTATGAAAACTAGAAGATCCTGGGCAGATGTCATACAGACCCTAAGAGAACACAAATGCCAGCCCATGCTACTATACCGAGCAACATTCTCAATTACAATAGTTGGAGAAAACAAGATATTCCATTACAAAACCAAATTTACACAATATTTTTCCATAAATACAGCCCTACAAAGTATAATAAAGGGAAAACACCAACATAGAGAGCAAAACTACACCTTAGAATAAGCAAGAAACTAATCTTTCAACAAACACACACAAACATAATTCCACCTCTAACAACAAAAATAACAGGAAGTCACAATTACTTCTTCTTAATATCTCTTAATATAAAATTAATATTACCAACATATCCTAATTGAAATTCAAAAGTATGAGGAATTAGAAATTTGTTGGCTATCATCAGTGGTCTCTCTAGTAACTGGAGAAATACTTCCAATATTGTACAATCCATTTACCCTTTCTGCTAGTGTCTTGCAGTGGACCACATAATGGTCTTGAAATCATGCTTCTCCTATCTCAGCCTCTCTATTAGTCGGATTATTTAATTGATATTTTTACACTATACCATGGTTTTCAGAACTGCTTACATATTTCAAAATTATTTATACAGCCAAAAGAAACAAAGACAATTAACTTGGGAGGTGGCTTGTAAGAACAAGAAAGAGTGAGACCCCTTTGCTGGATGTTTGTAACTATTGTATCAGTCTTGAAGAAGAGGACTTTATAAGTTACTTTTTCATTGAGATGAATGCTTTTCAAAATCATCACAGTCAATGAACCAGATTCTTACCCACACCTAATGTCTGTGCCACCCTCCAAGCAGAACCATTGTTCATTGAAACAGTTGGCAAATGACTTCATGGATACACTATCTTAATACACACACCATTTCTTAAATGAATGTAACCTGTTCTCTGTGGGTTGAGAATAAAGTCACTCACTCAAGTCAAATAGCTTTGACCATAGCAGGAAATCTGTATATAGAAACCATGCCTACAATACACTCCTTGGCACAGCAGAACTGTCAACTCTTAGCTTAGCTATTATGGAGGTAAAGTCCTTTGGTGATGTGAAGGTCATTGAAATACAGCCTTATTACAATGAACTCCAATTTCTAAAAATTGTTCTTATTTTTGGCTTGTACTACAGTAAGAGCCAAGATTTTAAGCTCTCTTCAAAATAAAACAAACAAACAAACAAACAATATCTACTTATGTTCATTAAAAAACTAGTAGTGATATATTATCTTAAAATATACAGTTAATATGTTGGAGTTATTTAAAATTTATATTGAGAAAAATGTATGTATTTTCAGTAGTGCTGTAGACAAGCATCCACATAAGACTGTTCAATTGACTGTTGTTTTATATCAAACAACTTTTATAATACTCATTTTTATTGTTATAGTATTCCATAAATTTTAAAGAATATGACAAAATAAAAAAAACAAAATCCATTTCAGGTATTGAAGGGGGTATCTGGGAGGAGTTGGGATACAAAAGGGAAAGAAGAATGTGATATAATTCTATTTACTTAAATATGTTTTTAAATGTTAAAAATTCAGATAAACAGAAATTATATATCTTTTCTCATTATAATGTAATAAAATTTAAATCTAATAAAAAATAGACAACTTAAAAACAAAGTTAGAAAACTCAGAATACCATGAGATCTTTATTTTCAGATAATACAAAAGCCAGAGGTACATGGAATAATAAACTTCAAGCTTTGAAAGCAAATAAATGACAAATAGTAATGCTACACACAGTAATGGTAACTCAAAACTGATTGATAAATAACAACATTTCAAATATAAGAACTAATTAAGTTAATTTATACAACCTAGGCAAGACCGCAGTGTAAGACATGTTATATACACAGAGGAAGAAGAAAGATAATCATATCCACAAGAGTATAGGAAAGAATATATTTATGACAGTAATATATGAAAATGGGAGAGCTCAGAAAGACTATTTTTCCCACCAGTAAATCACCAAATCATGAGTACTGAGAGAAGACAGAAAATAACTATCAATAATTTAAAGGAACAAAATAAAATAAAGATTAAGGAACTATAGGAAAAAGCACACTTTCTCAATAATATCCTTAATTACTTAAGACTCATCTCATCATTAATAAAAAATCATAATAAAAAAAGCAACAAACAGGGTAATGATTAAAACCCAATATCTAACTATTTGTTCGTTCCAAGAAACGCAACTTACTGGTAAAAACACCAATAAATAGAGGTGAAAGATTCCAGTATTCTTAGTCAGAGGAAGCTGTAATTAGTTGTTGTAGTTATTTTTATATCTAATTAAGTATACTTCCAAGCAATACTAGTCATAAGAAACAAACAATACTATAGGTTAATAAAGACAACATATTAATAATGGTAAAATTTTATGACCTGAGTGTTTGGGCTCTGAAATTCATGAAGCAAACACTAAAAGGCATAAATTGTGAAACTGGAACTGAGACAATAGTGTGAGATTTAGATATCTCAGTCTAATATTTAGGTATGTCCTGCATACTAAAACTTAGCAAAGAATTCTGAGTTGGGTCATATCATAAACCAATTAGATATAAGAGATATTTATTGAATGTTAGACTCAGCAAATAGAGGATAAACATTTTCTTCATAGCTCATGGACAGGTCTCCAAAATTAACCTCATTGTATGCCAATAACCTAGATGGATTTCTGTGGCTACAATAAAATATCCTGACAAATATCCTGACGAATATCAACACATAAGAAACAGTTTATTGCAGCTCCTGATTCAAAGTTACAATTCACTATTGCATCACTTGAAGCAGCTTATACATTATATGCTTTCAAAAACAGAGAAAAATAAAAATTTTCTGTTTGCTTGCTTGAACTCAGCATAAATTATTCACTGTTTTTACAAATCACAATCTCTATGTCTAGAGAATGGTGCATTCCACCATAGACTGAGTCCTTCCATGTTAACTAACTTAATAATACAATTCCCCACAGACATGTCCTTGACCCACATATTGTAGGCATGAGGGGTGAGGAGGAGGGGAAAAAGAAGGGGAGCAGAAAAAATAATATATGATAATATCTTACTGAAACATGGATGCTAAATTCTGGATGTTAAATTAAAATAATTTCTCTTATTTAATGAAAATATATTTATTTCTAATATAATATCTCCTGATCATGGTCATATCTTTATTCCACCCAGGTCCTCCCCTTTCCCCTGTGATCATCTCTTTCCCTTGCTCATTAGAAAACAAATAGGCTCCTAGGGGTTAATAAGGAAATATAATGTAATAAGAGAAAACAAAAACTGTCACAATGGCGCTGGAAAAATAAAGTCAGAAAGAAAAGATTCCAAGAGAAAGCTCAAGAATCAGAACTACTATTTGCACATTTAGGAGCCCCCCAAAAACATTAATCAAGAAGTCATTTAACATAACCCCCAAAATACTAATTTTAAAAAATAATAATTCAAAGATATACATCCCCAAGCTTTCTTTCTGGGTTGTCTTCTGAGATTTCTAAAAGTATTTTCTCAGCAGAACATACAATATAAGTCTTGATACTCACTTCCCAGAAATATTGTGATGGTTTTACTTTTATAACCTCTTCTGAGTTGTAAATAACTGTTTATTTAGTGCTGAGTATGAAAGTGAGGATTTTGTGTCTACTCTGCAAGTTTTCTTCCATTGAACTAAGTCCCCAAATTACAAGATGGTAGATTCTTACATACATATCCTTCTATACCATTACTGGATATTGAACAGACTCCTTTCTCTAGAAAATAAAATTCTATGGTCTGGAACAAGTAGAGCGTGGGATAACATCTAACACAAAACATGATTCAATTATATCTAAGACAGGAAAGATATCCAGAACCCGAGCCCCACACCACAGTGTATATTTATGCCAATGATTTAATAAAATAATTACCATTTTTTCCAGGGTTTTTTGAGTCTTTATTCCAATTGTCATGTTCTTTTCAAATCTTTAGAAAATACATCCTTTTTAATTCCTGGAAAATTAATCTACATAAGGTTTATATATCTTTCATTGATATACCAGACATTATTGGGTCAGTCATAGCCACCATATTAATTTCCATAGTGATTAGAACATTCAGCCATAGAATTGTCCAAAACATCCACAGCAGAGGTCATTTTTGAGGGTTTCTGATTCATCCAGTCTCAGCTAAGGCTGGAAACACACACAGAGTGAGATTTGTGGTTGTATATTGCTGTCTTTTCCAGAGGAGAGGGCTTAGAGAACCACTAAGCAGGAAAACATGTAGCAGTTATATTTTTTGTTTTGAACTATGAACTAGAGCACCCCTTTGAGAGGAGGACAGTGGTCTTATTGGCAGATAAAATACTGTTGAAACATATTTAATGTCTGATGCTTATAACATTTGAACCCACTTAAGCTGTAAATAATGTATTCCTTTTTCTTTTTCTTTTTAGAAATTCTAGTTATTCTCTTACAGTTTGTCTGGTGGCACTATTAATGGCACTTTTGTCTTACTTATTGGGACCATGATTTTATCACTTTTCTGCTTTTTGCACGTCTGACATTTCAGGTGAGAAGGATTGGGTGTTTGTGTCCTTAAAGACTTTTTCAATACAATCTGGTTGTGATAGTACAAGATTATTTCTTTCTTATTGAATAAGGTTCTTGGAGGAGTATCCTTAAAAGCCCTGCTTCTTATGCAATATCTGTCCTTTAGTCTATCTACCAAAGTTCCAACTCTGACTAACACATTTGCTATTTCAATTATCCTTATACATTATCTTCTTCAGTTTCACTCAGGACAGGATGCTATCTACAGACAAGAACCTCATGAATATCCCTGGCAGGTTAATTTATCATATATGATATATATATTAATATATGTATAAACACATACATATATATACATACATATATGTGTATATATTATATATATACATATATATTATATATATGTATGTATGTGTATATATATATATATATATACATATATAAAACATCTGGAAAAGTTCAATGGTTTTAGTTCTCTAACACGTAGACTAATAAAGGAATAAAGGTAGAGCCCTGTTTCTCTTAAAGACACATGTGTCATGAGTCTACCCAAAAAGAATTACCCAAACTTCCCTAATGAATTTCCATAGGCTTATCATATAGAGTAGTCAGCAAAGGGTGGTTAGCAGAACAATGAACAGTGATTTATTGTGACTATCAAATAAAGGCTGACATATTGCCTATGCACTCTTCTTTCTCAGTCTTCCACATTCCACCCTGAAATAGTTGTTAGTGTGGATTTTATTTGGTTTCCTGAAACAACTCATGTTTTGCCCTTAGGTAAGCATAGGTAAGTGAGAAAAGGATTGTTGGAATGTAAATACTCAGTTGGATTGATACTCGTCTTAAGTGTCTATGAGTACAGTCAGTCAGAGTCTGATTTATTATGGCAGGATATATTTATGAGGTTAGGGTAATAAAACATCCTAAAATGTATAAATATTAGTGTGGTAAGACCATATTGATAGGATCTCTTTCATGTGAAATTATAGTATTATTTCTTTGATCATATTTCTTGAACCTATTTTATGATTTGAATTAAGTATATCTTGTCATAGTCTCATAACTTCCCAATATGAAAGCTATTAATCCCATAATTGTGAACATAAATTTAATGTATTTTTCACATGCCTATCTAGTTTTCCTGCCAATGCGTTTGCCTATTTGACAGAAGAATTTTTGTTTTTTGGCCCTGAAATTACATGTGTTTGCATTCTAAAGTTTATTCTTTTGTAATCTCAAACAGTATAGATATGTTCAAATATATTCAAGTTAGGAAAGATAATATAATTTTAAAAATGCTGCTGTATGACCATAAAGTAACACTAAGGAGTGCGTAATGGAGAGGCGGGCACACTGCAGAGAAAGCACATCTATGCAGAAACATGGGTAATCTATTTCATTTTGTTTCATTGATTGTATTTTATTTTGCCTATGGACTGCAAACTCATTTTAGATAAAAATAGGTAAATCTCTTTAGATAAATCTCTTCCAAGCTGTTCCTAAAACTTCAAATATGTAGCTATTTTTTGTTTTCAATTTAAACTGAATTTCATTCAATTTTAAAATATATTACAGATTCAAAAAAAGATCATCCTACGTAGAATCTGTGCCTTTGAGATTTAAAATGATTTGTGTTTATCATTGCCCAATTATGGTGACATCAAACAGTTGTATGATGGTTACGCAGGTCTAGGATACAACCGACAATTCATAAATTTTGTTTACAGTATAGTTAGAAACGGCATGCGTCCATTCACTTTACTTTTTTTCATTTTTACCCAACCATAATGTTTACCTAGCACGAAGATACATATTTGTTCATCCTCAAAGTTTAAACTCATGACTTGAAACAGTATGGGTTTTATTTCACTATATTTATACAATAAGAATTAGGAAGAAGAAATCATACTAAACATCATCAAGGTTCATATTCTGTATACCAGTCAAGGGACACTACACAAAACTTTATTCTGAATTCCATGCAAATCTCAACAATAATATGCAATTGATTATTCTTGCTTACGTTTTGCTTTAGCTTTCAGGTTGTAAATTATAGATAAATAGATTTACAAAGTCTCTGAAAACAGACATGTGTGTTTAAAGGTGTACAAAGTACATGAAAGGAATGTAAATAAAAATTTAATTTTCAGAAATCTTAATAAGGTATTTGGTAGAGAATTTTAGGTAGAGAGCCCCAGTGAGATTGGCATCATCTGTTAATACATGCTGAGGTATAAAGCCATCAACAAGGTGCTGGCAATAGTTTCACTCGTGATTCCCTATGACCAACATGACTTTCTAAATCTCAGACTCAAATATTCTTCTGATACTGGTTTCTAGATTCTTTATAGATTATGATACACCTCAGTTTCTAGACTTCCATGCTAATGTCCAGCCAAAAGGAATGAGCATTTAAAACAGTTCTTGCAAATTCTGAGGCTTCCAAATTTAGAAATTACTACTCAATACAAAAACCACCAAAGGGCAATAACTATCTTCCAGCAACTGGCAAATCTTAGGAGGGCTTCCTAAATTCAAGTACTTCCTACCGTCTCGTCGTGGCCTCTTAGATATTAAACATCATAATGTTGTATGCCTTTGAAATAAGAATTATAGGGGTAATGAGAAGTAAACTCGTGAATTTTTCAAAAGGTAAACTCATAGACTTTTCAAGCTTCGTCTTTAATAATATTCATTACCCCAGACTGAGAATTACAAACTCTCCAATGGCCTTTTCTTGGGTGGTAATGTTAACCTTACTTGCAATGAGGCTGTTAATCTTATATAATGTTGGAAATCTATTTTCTTCATTTCTCCTTATAAGAAATAACACTAATGTATGTGGACTGAGCTCAACGTAATTCTTCTCCATATATATATTGAATGTAATGCCTGCATAGATTTATGAGTAGGGAACATGCATTCTTTACATTAATTTGGCTACTAAAGTTCATAAATTTAGTTATTTTTCTAGGATTCCAATTCTAGTAGAAAATAAAACTGACAAATGCAATTGTTTTCTCTTTAATAATACTGCAATTTTTTCATCCTACATGCCATTACTAAAGATAAAATATTAATAAGATTCAGTTATTTAGAGTTAGTTTTTGTCTTATATCATTTATAATTTAGATCATATCTTCCCTCCTACAAAACTTTGTTCTAATCTATATCTCAACATATGGGGATAGACACATATTGCTTTAATTTCAGGAAATCAGGCTAAATATACAGCATACCTTTTTATATTTTTAATTATAAATACACATTTTTATCTGCTCATAGATATGAGCACATAAGAACAAGTGTCCCCAGAAGCCAAAGCGGTCCCCATTCCCTTTTAGCCAAACATATAGGTCGTTAGTATTTGTATATTGAGAATTGAACATGGGTCCTTTGTAAGTACTCTTAACTACTAAGCTATCTCTATTGGGCCTTATCATGCTAATGTTAAATTCCTATTGGAAGACATGAAAATTTCCAAATACCATGTATAAACACACCATAAATTATTTTTCCACAAAAAGATACCATTTAAATTCTTTTGAAACATATAAAAATTAACTATATGCCATCATAAATAACAACTTGAATAATAAAGTAATATCATAATCAATTCATACTAATGAAAGAAAGCATGGTAGATAAAATTGCATGTTTGTGGGGAATGCATGGAGTCTTGTGCAACTGGCCACTATAGGAGATAATAAATAAAAGAAAAATATTCTCTCTCTGCCTGAAGCATGGTAGTGAAGTTGGAAGAAAATCTTTGTTAAATCTCTTCTTAAGCACCTTTCTAACCTCTTCAGATCAAGGCACAAAGTTACCTTGAAGCATGTATGATGTATGAATACATGTTATAATTTTCCTCATATTTTAGGAATCAATCATCTGCTGATATTATTTCCAAACTGAGCCAGTTGGAGATAGAATGTCACATCAATGATGATTGAACTTTTATTGAACTTAGCAATTTACCAATTTGAGGCTATTATACCAAGGGAGACTGTATTCTGAGGGAAGAGGAAGAAACAGAAAAAAAGACAGAAGATTGTGCGGGAAAGGAAAATTGAGTATAACAGAATAAATACAGAAAGGAGAAGACATGAGGGGAGTTCTTATACTGGAAAAGGTCATTTTATTGAAATAGAATAGGGGAGAATGCATCTGTTGTGCTGTGCTTCCTGGGATTGTCTTATCTCTTCCTGAGTCAATTACTGAGCTGAGTATCCAGGGATCATCATCCATCACCTCATAGCCTGTCCTGTTAAAACTGCAGCTTGTGAGACGGAAGCCCCACCAATGTGTCAGTTACTTCTCTACACTGCGTGGCCACGCCAACTCTTAGGATGTAAGAAGCCTAGCTTCCTGAGGTTCAGATCATGTAAGTATACCTAAAAGAATATTTGATGAGATCTGCTAAAGTGATTTTCATTTGTCTCCAAATTTAATTTAATCTTTTCTGTGCAAAATCAACCTTAGTGATCAGGGAAATACAAATCAAATTGACCTTGAGATTCTATCTTACACCAATCAGAATGGCTAAGACAAAAATTTCATGTGACAGCACATGTTGTGGAGAGAGAAGAACACTCCTTCGCTGCTGATGTGATTGCAAACTGCTAAAACCACTCTGGAAATCAATTTGGAGGTTCCTTAGAAAATTGGAAATAGATCTACCTGAAGACCCCACTATACCACTCACAAGAATACACCCAAGAGATGCCCCACCATGCCACAGGGGCACATGTTTCACTATATTTATAGCAGCCTTGTGTGTGATAGCCAGAGCAAGCAAACAACCAAGATCTACCATAACAGAAGAATGGATACCAAAAATGTGGTTCATTTACACAGTGGAATACTACTCAGCTATTAGGAACAGGACATCCTAAGTTTTGCAGGCAAATGGAAGGAACTAGAAAATATCATCCTGAGTGAGGTAACTCAGACCCAAAAGCACAGTTTAGGTTTTTAAATAAAATTTTCATTTTTGTTGAAATTCTGTATGTAAATTGTCCCTCATGTCACTCCTTCAAGTCCACCTTTGCTTCTCTTTCCTTTTTGTTTTGCCTGCCTCTGCTCTAAAGCAGATATCAATAAGAATCAACCCATCTAGCTTTCTCTCGTCAGTCTAAGGGTTATCCGCAGTCTTTCTTTTAGGGCACTTCATAGTTATCTTTACCTGTGACCTTCCCTGTCACATTTTATAGTGTAATATATCATACAATTTGGGCCCTGAAGATGCTCAGTGCTTTTCATAGTGGTAGGTAAATATTGTTCAAATCTCATTTATAACCAGTGGATATTTTTCTCTCCCACATAGCACATTTTTCTCTAGAAAATATTTTTCATGTATTCTGTTGTTTATGCATCTTTAGGACTTTCCTAAAGTTTTCTGTTGACAGATACTTTGGCATCTTCTATTTCTGACACCTTTTTTTTTTCATTTTGTTATTTACTTAACCTACAGGTTTTTTGAAACGTAGTGTGCAGCAACATAATAACTGCAGTGTGTGTGTGCTTGTGCCTGTGTATGGATGTGACTGAATACATGTGTGCCTGTATATATGTGTTTGTAAAATTGTCTTTATTTTAATCTCATACTTAATCAAAGAGTGTAATTTGCCATACTTTACAGGTCAAAATAAACACGTATTTGAAGTATTTTTAGCATTAAAGCATACTGCATTGAATACTGAAACCTTGACTCTTACTTTGGCTTGTGACTTTACCTCTAAAAGCTATGTTTAAATTACTTCTTTAAACAGTTATTTGTATTAGCTTGATTTAATAACTCACTCGTTGGCTTGACACTGATCTCTCCATGTCTGTGAGGAATTGTGTTGGAATTTTGATGGGGCTTGTGTTGAAGCTGTAGATTGCTTTTAGTAAGACAGCCATTTTTACTATGTTAATCCTACCACCCTATCTCCTTCTATATGAAAAAATATGAGCTTTAGCACTCATACATTCTCAAAAGAATTTTTCCCTATTTTATGAGTTTCAAAGTTTATTCTTTCTCCTTTCCTGTTTCTCCCATTTTATTGTCAAATTGCTTGCTGTGATTCCCTTTCAACCTATATGCTTGACTTTAATGTCTTTCTGAACCTTTGCTGTCTAGGCTGGAAATGATGAGGCTTATTCTAGAAAGACCATAGATGTCTAGAAAGAAGTATTTACCCTAAAATTTTAATATAATTATGATTCCTTAAAAATTATCTAGACTTTATCAAACCTCTGTCAACTTTCATCATTTTAATATATCCTACAAAAGGGGGTGTATCAAGAGGGGAAAAAGCATTTTGAATTTTATCTTCCTCCAGGAGTATTTTAATTTGATATATTATTTATTCTGGGAATTTTGTCTATGCACTCAGTTCACTTTAATAACATTCAAATACTCCACTCCTCAACCTTACTCTTTATAAATGCAGCCCTTTCCTCTTCTCTTATTATAATTCTAAAAATTCCACTGCATTCTGTTTGTGCTGTCCATGTATTAGCTGGTGCAGGGTTATTTACTGGAGTCTGGTAGAACTAACAGGGACCACATGTAAAAAGATACTGCCTCTCCTCCTGTCAGCAGTCATCAATAGCACCTCCACTTTAGGGTCAGCACTCGTGAAACATTTCACTCTCTATGCCGGAATGCAGACTGGTCTATGTTATTGACCTTCTGTAAGCAACCACAGCCGCAATGGGATTGTGAGTGAAACACTCATGTCATGTCCCAAAGACACAGTTCCAGTGTGAAGCTCCCTAACTTTTGGCTCTTACAATCTTTTCACTCCCTCTTCTGAGATGATGATCCCTGAGTCTTGGAATAGAAGATGGGTGCTATAGAAGTCCCATTTCTACCACAGCATTTCATAGACACATATTCTCTGCACTCTGAATATTTATGAGTTTCTTCCCTATGTTCTACACAAAGAACCTTCTCTGATGAGGTCTTAGAGTTGCAACAATAGATAAGTATAAAGATATAAATTTTAAAGGCTAATTGATAGTATTTATATTTATCAAAATAATAGAAGTGGATTTAGACATAGGGCTTATGAGATCCCATCCAAGAGTTCTTGGAAAAATTTATAGTAGTAGCTATATGTTTCCTCCTGTGTAGTTAGCCTTAAATTCAATGAAGAAGCTGAAGATCATGCCAGAACATACAGGCCACTACTGCATCCTTGCACACATCAGGCATGCTGGTCAATACAGTTCACAACCAGGTAAAAAGGTTGATTACTTTCCTCCCTCAGCAGTCATCATAGCACCTTTTAATGCCAGGAAAATTAGAAAAAAACTTATGGTCACAGTCAAATCGTATTTTGCATATGGTATTAAAATGTGTCATAATTAAAATCATGATCATAATTTCAAAATCAGTTTCATGATTAAGTTCTGTTGGCAACCAAGAGAAATAGTAATAACTTATATATACTATGGGTGTCTCTAGAACACTCATGACAAACACAAACAGCTTGAGGGCCAGGATTATCTATCTGGCACTGGAATTTTATTTCTTAACGTGTGGCTTTGGGCAAGAGCATTATTCCTTGTGTAGAATAATGTCAATTCAACGACTTTTTATAATATATTTTCATTTATATGTTATATATATTCATTTATATGTTACATAATTATTTCATTTATATATTATGCAAGTATTAATTTATATTTTATATAAAGTAGTGTTTTATATATATATATATATACAGAGAGAGAGAGAGAGAGAGAGAGAGAGAGAGAGAGAGAGAGAGAGAAACGTTTG
>JADRCD010182368.1:8537-23935 GCA_019843815.1 Montemys delectorum
AAGGAAGGAAGGAAGGAAGGAAGGAAGGAAGGAAGGAAGGAAGGAAGCCAAGTAGGTCACAGTGGAAAAGTGCCCAGCAGATTCCAAGGGATGAGGATACTGGGGCTGGGCCAGCCTGGCTCCTCTCCTATACCTGCCTTCCATCCTCAAGCTGAAGCTTGCTCTTGGAGTTTGCCTCTCAGGTGTAAGCAGGAGTGGGTGGGGGAAGGCCACTCTGGAAGAGAGTAGGGGGAAGCCCAGCAGGGTGCCAGTGCACAGCTGGCTTTAAGACACTGACCTAGTAGGGGCAGTGGTGGCACACGCCTTTAATCCCAGCACTTGGGAAGCAGAGACAGGCGAATTTCTGAGTTCGAGGCCAGCCTGGTCTACAGAGTGAGTTCGAAAAAACCAACCAAACAACTAAACAAACAAACAAACAAACAAACAAATGACACTGACCCAACTATGTAGGCTTTCTTCTTTACTGCCTTGGAAAGAAGGAATGCTAAATGTTTCCCTTTCCCTCTTTGCCCCTCTTCTCAAGGGCAGTGGGGTTAAGTATGCCACATGTTTATAAGGATGGCACGTGTCCTGAGAAGTGGACACCTGGTCACATACAGCTTTGTGAGTTTCCACAGCCAAGTTTCCATACTATGAGAGCATTAGGATGAGTTAAACTCACTGTCCTTGATCATGAAAGTCCGTTTGTGCCCCTCTTCCAGCTTCTACTCACCAGAGGTAGCCATTCTTCTTCTGACCTTCAGTGGTTTCCATTATTATTATCTGTGTTCTTCCTTAACTCGAAATAGAATTTCTGAGTGTGGTGGTACCTGTTTGTAATCCTAGCACTTGGGCGGTGGAAGAAGGAGGAACAGGTGAGCAAGGTCATCCTCTGCTACATAGTGTGGTGAATGCTAGCCTGGGCTACATAAGACAGACAAACAAACAACAACAATAACAACAAAAACCTATGAGCTGGAGAGAGAGTCAGTGGTTGAGATAATTCACTGTTCTTGCAAAGGATTGGAATTTAGTTCCTAGCACTCAAGGTGGGATGCTCACAATCCCCTCTAACTCCAGCTCCAGAGGATCTGATGCCCTTTTCTGGGTTTCATGGATAATTGCATTCATGTGCACATACCTCCCACATAGACACACAGGTATGCACATAATTAAAAACAAAATCTTGGGCTGGAGAGATGGCTCAATGGTTAATATCACTTACTGTTCTAAATTCTGTCCTGGCACCCAAGTGGTAGCTCACAATGCACCCTAACTCTAGTTCTAGGGACCTTCTTCTGGATTCCATGGGTTCCTGCTTCATTAACTGCCTATCATCAATCTTTTGTGTTACTAATCCCTAAGATAGGAGCAGAAAGACAAACAACCCAAGTCATCATTGGTAGGTTTCTCTGCCTTTGAAATGAACCCATTGAAGATGAAACAGAAGCACAAAAGCAGGTTTATTGAGAGTCAGCTCTTGGGAAAGTTCATTGATCTCACAGGTTGTGGTCAGGGAAGTCACTTATCTGAGGTAAATCAAGGGGATTTTATGAGTTTTGGAGGTGTGGGGTGATAACCTATGAGCTAGCGGCTGGGATTATGCCCATATAAGGTAAAGCAGCTCAGCCCCTGGGCAGCACCTGTGGCTAGGTGGACAAATGCTGAGACAGGGAGAGATGACATGTTAACCTGAATGTTTTCTTCTTGATGGAGGTGTTGGGAGAAGAAAAGCAAATGGAGTTTCTTAGCTTGTGCAGGGAATAAGCAGAGGTTCCAACCAAGCACTCATGGCCAAATTAATTAAAGCAAGCAATTAATTAAAGCAAATGTTGAGGTTTGGTCTTTTGCTATGTATTGTAATGCTAAATTCTGGCCCCCAAGGCCTGGTTGCTCCCAGGGATGAGAGAATCTATACATATATCAAGTACTATGTGACCTTGCTCCTTAATTCAAAACTATTGGTTAAATAAAGATGGCAACAGCCTATAGTTGGGCTGAAGAGAGATAGGTGGAGTTTCGGTTCCCAGGCTTGGGGTCTGAGGAGGACCATAAGGAGAGAAAAGAAAAAGGAGAAAGAGGAGAAGACACCATGGAGTAGGTGAGTCATGAAAACATGGCCATTGTAAGGATCCATGATTTGCTGAAGTGTGATACCTCGAACTCAAATAGTATGCAAAAGCAAAGAGCATTTTATTCTGCAGAAATCCAGCATGCTGGGGTCTACCATCTTCAAGATGGAGGCACCCCAGTGAGCTCACAGGCCTGATTAAAGCACATTAGGGGAATTCTGAGGAGGAGTAGGTGGTCTCTATCTTAATCTGTGGGCTCTATCTCTAGAGGCATTCTAGAACCATTGCTTTGGGGGTGGGGGAGACTGGAAACTGTTGCTGTGGAAGTCTGGAAACTGCTGCTGACCCATTGCCCTTACTACAAGGCAGGTTGTGCGGCCTGGACTTGCCTGGACTTGCCTGGACTTGCCCAGTTCTTAGAAACAGAGATTTTGGCCTAGTCTCCTGAATTGCCAATTTGAAGCCTGTCATGGAGTCAGCCTAGCATGTCTCAGCCATGAGGGTTTAAGAGCTGCCCCAATGGAATATGGCAAGTCATAACTGGGTTGTTGATAGGGAAGCAGACAAAATAGCTTAGAGGGTTAATCCTGCCCAGCTCTAGTGCTTTAAAGGCATATTATAAATACAAAAGTTGCATTTCATTTATCTAGGAACTGAGTGATCAAAGGTAGGGTAGAAATCCTGATTAAGATTAATAATTAATACAAGCAAGATTTTTTTTTAACTTGTATATAGGGCTGCTTCCCCCTAAAGTGGGGTTCAAGAGGTCAGCATTGGATGCGAGGAAGACAGGCTCTTTGTAGCTCGGGAGTAAGGAGTTTCCAAATGGGGCATTTGGTGGGCAAAATAGGTGGGCTTATGGGAGCAGAACATAAGCATAGCAAGTTAGTTCTACCTGGGCTGCTGAAAGAAGGACATGGCTGCAAGGTGAGCTTGACAACAGGTAGCTGCAACAAAGTATCCATAACAATCCTTTTGAAATGGTGGTTGGATTGTAAGATGGTTACAAGCAACTTTTTTTGAAACAAAGACGTGATTGACATTCCTGGAACAGGTAGTACAGAACCATTAGCAGTTAAGGTTATAGGTAGAGCATGGCCCAATTCTAGAGAGGCAGATTTTAATCATAAACAGGAATGAACCTAGTTTGTCTTTACTATAAGATGGCTTTTAAGCCTAAAATGGAGGCAGGCTGGTTCTTCAGGGTACTTTCCAATTTAGTGCTCTTTTGACTGGCTCAGTTAGGAATTCTGTTGCCTATCTCTTGGTGGACAGATGCCCATGAGTCTCTTAGATGTTTAGCCAGGAGTGCAGTTTGTGGGTTAAACCATGTTCTCTTTGAAGGCTGCAAATGGATGATTGACTCTCTATGAGTCCTTCAGTTTGGGTGTGAAGTCTGTGATGGGATTTGTGGTAGGGTATTGAAGGGACACAGAGGGGAGGGATGGCAGGGAACCTGGAACAGCCCTCAATGTGGTTCGTCAAAGCTGAGCCTGCCTGCTGAGACTCATCTCCATAAAGCTCCATAGCCTTCAAAACAGTGCCACAAGCCAGAACTATAGGGGACATTTCAGATTTGTAGAGTTGGTGTGGGCTCAGAAGAAGCCCTGTACCACTCTCCTCCAATAAATCTCTTGTGTGAGGTCTGTTGCATGGTGTGACTTTATGCTGTCTCCTCGTTTGTCAAAACATGCCTGGAAACCCTAACACCCAGGGGAGGCTTGTAGTGACACTTTTGGAATTTTGGTTTCTTTTTAAAAACACGGAAATATTATGGGAATATGTTTTCATTTTAATCCCAGGTGTGGGACATGGGGCTGCTTCAGACTGTCCACAGCAGCTATGATTTGCCTCATGCTCTAGTAGGAGTGTGATTTTTGCCAGCTGCAAATAGTTTCTGCCATTGCATGATGTTTGGAATTCTGGGAATTTTCATAGGATATATAAATGCTAGGGCCCTGAGAGGCAGGGTGAGGTTTTGGTTGCTGTTGGTTGCAGTCTGTTAAGTAGTCCTGCACAAAGAAGAAACAACAAGAAGAAATTAGATATCCTAATGGCAAAGATCAAACTTGCCCCAAGGAACTTGATGCCTGATTACAGGAAGTAATCTAAGGGTAAAGTCGACCCCTTTCCTTATTGTCCCTTTTTTTTTCTCTCCTATTTAGTATTAGAGGGTTGAAAGGGTGGAAAAAGGATGGAGAAGGATGGAAGAAAGAACCCACAAGACAGCCAATGATTAGCTACAAAGGTTGGCTAGCGAGGGCTGGTGAGCTAGTTCAGCCTGAGATCTTGACTGAGGACAAAATGTGGAGGGTAACTGTGGAAGACATCTGACATGCTCCCACATGCAAGTACATGTGCACTAATAGGCATGCATATGAGCACCTACAGGCATGTACATCTGCATTCACATGCATGTACATGTGCACCCACCCAGATGCTAATTCATGTACATCACACCCACAAACACATACCAGAGGGAGAGAGACAGAGAGAGAGAGAGAGAGAGTCAGAGAGAGAGAGAGAGAGAGAGAGCCCCCATTCTTAAGGAAAACACCAACCATTCTCTTTTCACTGTGTGTGTACCAGAGGCTCTGGCAAAGCATGGGGTGGGGCAGCCAGTAATAGCCTAGTTGCTCTGGCTAGGGCTGCACTGTGCAGGCTGGACACTCCCAAATAGACAGTGGCCACACCTTCCCCTCATTCTCGTCAATGGACCTGTTAGTTTTGCAGAGCCTCAGAAACAAAGGACCCATATAATTCCTGAGCAGGATTGGGAATGACCCAATAATGTTCTTGGCCTCTTCTCTGACCTGTTTCCTTATAGTCTACTGAATGTTGGAACCCAGAGCTGTCTGAACCCAGGTCTTAGGATTTGAAACATAACAGGGTCAGAGGCTAAGGACAATGGAAGGATTTGAGGCAAATTTTTCCGTCAGCATGCAGTTTAGACAGTGTCCCTCTTGTGGTGGTCACAGTCAGCGTGCTCTGCCTGTCCCCCAGTGAGTTTCTTTGATGTTGGGGATCAGCAGGGAGCAGTCTTTCCTGGAGCTCTTCCATCCGCACCCCCAGAGGGAAATGAGACAGTGTTGGTACCAGAAAGTCTCCAACACCTCCTGGGAGGGTATCTAGAGCCTGGGTCAGAGAATGTGTGGAACTGATTCAAAGCTTTTCCCCTCCCCCTCCCCTAGCCACTGGGCTACTCCCTCCTTCATTTCCTCCCCCTCCCTTGGGACTCAGGTGCTAGGAGCAAATCTCTGAATCCATGGAAACCAAGAGAAGGCAGGAAACCAGGAAGGGGGAGGGGCAGAGAGCTCTCTTGCAAATCTTGGGCAAGGCAGGGAGGACATTCCCTTCTAAAAAGCCAAAAATACTATTTTCTCTCTCGTTGCCAGAAACCCCACTAAGAGGCTGGCTTCTTTCCTGAGGAGTTAGCAGGCCCTGCTGGAGAGTAAGGTCAGGGGAGAGGCAGGTGTTGAGAGACTGGAGGGTCACAGGTAGTCCTTAGTAGAATGGAGGTGGGGGTCAGAGGTCAGAGTTCAGGAGCTGAGATTAGAGCTGGAGTTAAGAGGAGGAGCTCTCTGTAGTCAAGGCTAATTAGAATTTGGTAGGTGTCGGCATGAGTGGGAAAGACTGGGGGTAGAGGACTGGCGTGGAAGATTGGAGTGGGTACATAGGGGTAGAATGTCTATCAGACGATACAGGTCTACTCCTCAGGAACTCAGCCATCCCTCTGGGATCAGCCAGGAGAGCTGTGTCTATGATCTCTATAAAAAGTCTTCAACACACGAATCTCGTGACCTCCTCACTCTGGATAGAGTTGGACCTGCAACTATGGAACCAGGAACTGAGAAAGGACGGGTTGTGGTCAGGGTCAGAAGGGGGTGTCTGGAACAGCTCCCGTAGATTCTAAGTCCAGTGGACTCCTTCATGATGTCCTCCTATCTCCCCGAAAACAATCGCTTCCCTTTATCTTCTCCTAGACTTTTAAGTGCCTTAAGCATGTAAACCCGTGTCTGTGAAGAAATCCTGTCTCTCGCTCCAAGGACCTGGTGCACACACTTGCTGCACGATTACCTGTCATCACTGTTAGGTAGCCAGTTCCCATTCAGGCACCTGCAGATAGGTCTAGGACAGATCTCTAGGTCTCAGCAATGTCCCACGTGACAGACAGGAGTTCACTTATCAGAGACACACATGGCCTCCAGTTTTCCTCCATCACAACCACAAGCTGTTTCTTTCGGGCTCCTTTCATGGAGAAGCATTTTTCTTTTTTTATTTTTTTTTACTGGAGATAATGAGAATTGAAGTCACAGGGTCAGAGGTTTAGCTTCTCCCTCCCTTCCCACCTCCTTCCTTACTTTTCCCTCACTCACTTTGGCTTCAACAGATATTCCCAAAATGCCTTTCATCCAGAGTGGCTGTTCTAGTTGACTTCTCTGTGTCCTGACACAATATCCAGTCTCAGTGAACTTTGTTTTGTTTTGTTTTGTTTTGTTTTGAGACAGGGTGTCTCTGTGTAGCTCTGGCTGTCCTGGAACTCACTCTGCAGACCAGACTGGCCTCGAACTCAGAAATCCACCTGCCTCTGTCTCCCAAGTGCTGGGATTAAAGGCATGTGCCACCACCGCCTGGCCTCAGTGAACTTTTAATTGGTGCCCATCTTGGGGTAGGAGTTAACAGCCTAGTGGGCTCTCCAGACAGCAGGAGCTGGGCCCCAGATATATGTGCTCCATATAGCCCTAAATAGGGCCTTCTCTCTTTTAAAATATATTTTATCTTATATGTGTGAGCCTGGTGTATGTATGTGCACAGCATGCTTATGTGAGTCCTGGGAGGCCAGAAGAACTGTGATTCCTGGAGCTGGAGGTACAAGCAGTTGTGAACCATCATGTAAGTGCTGAGAACCGAACCCAGGGCCTCTGCAAGAACAACAAGTGCTCTTAACCACTGAGTTATCTCTCCACCCTCAGTCCTGGCTGGCCTTCTTATCTGGGATATTGGGAAAGCATAGGAGAAGGTGTTGGAGGATGTTGGATGTAAAGAGTTTCTTCCTAGAGGAAGATAAGGAACTAACTAGAAGGAATAATGAACTCAGAGTTGATGTTCACTGTTCATGCTTTCCCCACCCCCACCCCCCGGGGAAGGAACCTCAGCATAATCGTGTCCACATAGACTCAGAGCACAAGCATGGACAGTTTCCTTGGGTAGCTGCCGAGACAGCATACCCAGAATCTGGTCATAAACTACAGTATCCAGGTGCACAGGATGGACCCCAGCTCTGTGTGTCAGGATGGCCGGGGGTGGGCAGCAGGGCCTCATTCCTCAACAACAGCCACAGAAGGAGCATGGAGCTCTGTTCTTAGGATGGCGTTAGAAAAGGCCCTTACTCTTCATGCAGCCTTGTGGTTTGAATGGGAACTGTCCTTCACTGTGACATGTGCTGAACACTTGGTCCCCAGCTGATGGTACTGAAACTTCAAGGGGGCAGATCCTAGTTAGAGGTGTACCTTTAAAGGTTATTACTTTTTCCGTCTCTACTTTTTGTAGTATTGGAGTAGAAAAGCCTCCAACACACACTCACACACACACACACACACACACACACACACTCACACACACATACATTCATGCATACACATATACATGTACACACATGTGTGTGAGCATACACACGCATATATACATGCACACATACACAATACACACCACACACATGCATACACACATGTGCACACACACATATACACATGCACACACCACATACAAACATACATGCATACACATGCACACAAAAACACACACCTATACCTGCACACACCACACACACACACACACACACACACACGCACACGCACACGCACACGCACACGCAGGCACACACACACTGGATATCATCAATATCATCATGACATTCTTCCCTCAAAACATGTTTGGTAGAGCAGTCATAGATTAAACTCTGTAAAACTGTGAGCTAAAATAACTTACCTCTTCTTAAGTTATTTCTGTCAGGCATTTGATCACAGCAATAATAAAACCCAGATACCAGCAGGTGGTCCTTGGTGAGAGCAAGGATGATGCTTGCTCTGGACACCAGGGACAGAAAGTTTTCTGCAATGTGGAGTTCAAGAAACATCCACATAGATTTAGTGAGCTCTTCTCAGCCTGGCTTTGGCTACCCCCTCCTTTCAAACATAGGTGGTTGGTGGTAGAGATTTTAGGTCAGTTCCCCCAGGTTCCTGTGAACAAAGACTCGGCTGCCCACCTCCACTGCCCTCTGTGCTTGGAGGCTCTGAGAATCCCATTAGTCAAGCGAGAAAGCTTGGAGAGGCCCGGTACTAAGGTAGACAGCTGGCTCTGCAGGTGGATTTGTGGTCTGGGCACCACGATCAGATGTCTTTTTGGAGAGCCACCTGTGCTGGGGCACCCGCCTCTGGCCTTCCCACTGTCAGACAAGCTTCAATACGTTCTCCCTCAAGCCCTAAATAGAGAGTGTGATATTGATCTTTGAGATCCGGATAAAATCGTGATTTTCCCACAGGCTGTTTGACCTGAATGTCCAGAAAGAACAAAGAAGGAGGTAAGGATATTGCTAGCTTGCCCTGCAGCCTGTGAGCTTGGCTTCTGATTCTAGGGTTGTACTGCTGTCTGAACTGAGCTGGGCAGTGGCAACTTCTCAAGTATCTGCTAATTTTGCTGAATAATGATTGGTCGGTAATAGCTTATATTCCGAGTAGGGTGAAGCCCCCCACCACCCCAGCCCCTGGGAAGAAGGAACCTCAATTGAGGTTTCTCCAGCACACTGGCCTGTGGGCAAGTCTGTGGGGGTATTTCTTGGCTAAGAACATGGACAGTGCCACTCCTGAGCAGTAGTTTGTATAAAAAAGCAGGATGAGCAAACCATAAGAGGCAGCATTTCTCCATGGCCTCTGCTTTAGCTCTTGCCTTGAGTTCCCTTGGTGATAGCATGCGACAGAGAGATATAAGACAAACTCTTTTTTGTTACCTAAGCACTGCCAAGTGCAGGTGGCCTGGCAGCTTATAAGAGGATTGCTTGCTATTCTAGCTCTCTTACTCTTTCTCTCTGTTCTCACATGTCTCAGCTGGCCTCTCTTCCTCTCTTTCTGTCCTTTTTTTCTGTCCTCTGTCCCTGCTTTTCTGCCCCCATGATTCTGCTTCCATCCGTCTGCCTCTAGCACTTTTCCAGGTTCTCTCCTCCCTCCCCCTCAAATAAACCTCCCTTATACCTGGTCTGTCCCAGGGGGTGCCTTGGCATGGGCCCACCAGGTAACCACTTACCCCCACCCACCAATGCATTATACTTCATAACACCTAGGATGGAAGGATATGTAATAAGCATAGGGATAGATTCTATTAATGGAGAATGCAAAGTACGTGTGACCTCTTTCATAGGAGTGAGTCCTAGACACAGAGAGACAAATCCCAGGATTAGGACCAAAATGATGCTCAGGATATGGTGAAGAGCGGGGGTGGCATTCACGTGGAGGCTAGCTCCTAAGAGAATAACAAAGGATCACCAGGTTGTTTGACTACTTCCCCTGGCATTCCAGGTGCCCAGACATCATACATTCCTTGCTTTGAAGAAAATAGGCCTGAGTAATTGACAATCCTGCTTTCTCCAGTGCTTATTCTAAGCTGTGCTTCCTACAAGTAGTTGATGGTGCCCTTTGGGGAGGGTCTAGAAACAAGGTCATAAGGTAGGGAGAGGAGGTTCCCCAGAAGTCTGTTATCTCTTATTTCCTGTCCTACTCTCTGCTTCCTTGTCTATCATGACCTGACGGTCTTTGCCACATGCTCCTACCATTATGATGTAAGCAGGTCCACCATGCCTTTCCTTCTATGGTGGACTGAAATGCTCTTGAACCATGAGGGGAAAGAAAGATTTCATCCCTTAAGTTTTTTGTTGTTCAACGTTGTTGTTGTTGTTGTTGTTGTTGTTGTTGTTGTTGTTGTTGTTTTCTTCCAGGCACTTGTGATCACAGCACACAAAACTGTCTAATGTACTTACTGTGTGTGCCCCAGTCTTGTTTGTACCCCCTCATCTGTGTGGGTGGAGCCCCCACACTTGTTTCTGTGGCTTGTTATGTTCCTTTCTCTCATACAGAGCTCCCTCAGTCATAAAACCCTTCTAAGTATCCCTGGTGGTCCCTGGAGTGCTTTTTCTAGAAGCTCACAGAATGCTGATGTGTTTCAAGTCTATTGCCTGGGAAACGCCATTTGGAATGTTCCCTTCCTGAATGGCCACTGCCTGACCCCTATAATACTGCAGAGATCGATGTAGGGGTGCTGCCTCCCGGATCCTTCAACACAGCACAACTATCAAGCACCCATGTTAGTTACTTTTACAATCTCTTTGACCTCCAAAGGGGGGAATTGCTTAATTTGGCTCTCTGTCTCTGAGTTCTCGGTCCTTTGGGGAAGGGTGGGCCTGGGGGAGCAGAGTAGCTCACATCATGGCAGCCAGGCAGCAGAGAAAAGGGAAACGGTACACTAGAGCTTGGGTGGTTTTCTCCTTCCTCCTTTTACTCCACCCAGGACCCTAGCCTATGAGATGGTGATACTCATATTCAGAGTGGATGTTCCCTCCCCAGTTGATCCTCTATGGAAACACTTTCCCAGAGACACCCAGAGATGTGCCTCACCACCTAGGTGATTCTAAGTCCAGCAAGGTGAGCAATGCATCATTATGGTGACCAAATAGGTTTGGGACCATGAAGCCTTTTCCGCACTATGCTGGGGGCTGAGGTCAGGTGAAGAACATACTTTGTCCCAAGTGCTGCAGAGACCTGCCCCTTCCAGACTGGCTCCATTGCAAAATAGCTCCTTGCATCATCATCTGCCCCAGGAACCTCTCTGGGATGATATTCTAGAGTCCCTTCTTTCTGATTTGGGTCGTATATGATTTTGAAAGTATCCCCCTCCCCATAGAGTGGCTAGATGTCACTCATGAATCTGGAGTCCACTTACCTGGTCTCCACAGGAGTTATTTATGGCTCTGAGACTGCTGTGGGGTTGACTGGAGGATAAGTACCTTAAGATAGGCTTGCTCTTGCTGTGTCTGATAACCATGTGGATCACCTTCTGTCAGGTTAGCTAAGTTATCGTCTCATGATTGATGTGCCAGGGCTTTCAGGAATGGCAAAAGACTAAACCTGGTGGGTGAGCACACACCTTCTCAGGCCTCTGCTTTTGCTGACATTTCATTATTTAGAGCAAATGCCCTAGTCATTGCTTTCCAGAGTCTGGAACTGGTAAAAATAGATACCATCCTGGGATGAGAGGACCCAGGAAACCAATGCAAGGCCATGGCTATAGCCAAGGAAAAAAAAACTATGAAGTAAACTTTGGAATCTATTCCAAGACCTTAACCCTCTTAGAAATCTTATAAAGCCACCTTGGAGACATTCCGCACATACAAGACCATGATAATATAAGTAGCATCCTGTAGAATGAAGCTTTAGGCTGGGATGGAGAGAGGTAAGGTGCAGAAGGAACCCCCTCGCTGGCCCTGAATTCCTCCAGTATCTCTGGCTAGGCTGACATCCCACAGGCTCAGGATGGTTGTGTGGCTCTCAGGCCCATTTAGGCCTTGAAGGGACTGTGAACTGGCTGCTTTGGTTAAGGTGGTAGACTTGCCCCATTTGAACCAAGGTTGCTCTGTACGTGGATTGAACTGGAAGGCTGATTTGCCTACTGTGATGGGTAGTTTTAATTATTGACTTGATACAACCTACAATTACCTGAGAAGAGAGTATCAGTGAAGGGCTGTTTAAATCAGATTAGTGCTGCGGACCGGGTTCGTTGCAGGAGACCCCAATTTCCACAGGATGAGAGTTCTGGTCAGGTGGGCAATTAAGTCGGTGGATGACAAACAAACTCAACACAAGGGTGTGGTGAATCTGAATATTATTTTCATTAAGTCAGTTACTATGGAAAGACTCAGCCCACTGTGGGTGGCACCATTCCCTAGGCAAGGGGTCCCCAAGTGTATAAGAGTGGAGAAATCATGCTGAACACAAGCAAGCCATCACATGCATTCACTTCTCTCTGTTCTTGACTGTAGCTGTGACCTGACTGGATGTTGTAAGTTCTTGTCTTGTAGCTGCTGATATTCTAATACTAATTGGGGCCCCCAAAACTGTTTGTATGAGACGGTCTGCGTGTAGCTTCTGGGAACCTGCCCCTATCTAATTTTGAATGGTAAATAAAGATGCCAGCAGCCAGTAACTGGGAAGGACAGACATAGGCAGGAGTGTGTGTGTGGGGGGATCGGGGCTGGGGTGGGTGGGTTAGATTTCCCCGGGCTTGAGGCCACGAAGGAGGAGGTTGCTGCCATGCCTTAAGAGTGTGTGCAGGAGAGGAGAGAAGACAGCTACCATAGGATAAGAACATGCAGAAGGGAGAACCAGAATAAAAGAGCCAAGAGAATGCAGCTCAGAAGGCTGCTTAATGGGTCAAGACGGAACACAGAAATTAGTAATAACTTGGAGTTATCCATGGGAGGTAGATTCTAACAGCATGGAGGTTAGGCATCTGCCCAGCTACTGTGCTGTTTAAGGCATATTAAATATAAAGGCTGTGTGTGTGTGTCTTTCATTCTGGAACATAAACCATTGAGGTAGTAACAACCCTGTGACAGGATTTAGTAAAATAATAATACTACATTGTCTCCTTGCTGTATCCACAATGGTGGACTGTAACCTGAAATTGTGAGCTGAAAAAAACCCCTTTCTCTTTGACAGTGCTTTCATCAGGGTATTATCTTCTGACAACAGAAATGAAAGAACATCGGCCCTCGCCCTTGCACCTTGAGGATATGGTGGTAGCTCTTTCGAGCTGCCCCACCACTTCTCAGATGACCATTTACACAATAATGACCTCACCACAGACCAGGGATTGAACTGGAGGATCTTCTGAGACCAGTCAATATCATCTCATTGATCCTCTGAGCTGAAGTCTACCATTTTCATTTTGCCTATGAGAAAACAGAGACTCAAAGAGGTTGGGTACTTTCCCTAACAGTGAGTAAACAGGTTTTTACATTCATGTTTGTGGTAGTTGTTTTTGGTATTAACTTGACTACATCTAGAATTAACTAAAACCCATGGGACTGGGTGCAACTATGAGGGATTTTTTTTTTTCTTGGTTTAATTATTCGAAGTAGGAAAACCTACCTGAAATCTGGGCCTTTTGAGGTGGGAAGGTCCATCTTAAGTCTGGGTCACACCTCTTTCTTGTGACAGCAGATAAAGGAAGAAGGAAGCATTTGCTCTTCACTTTTTGTCCTTACTCTTACTTCACTGGCATTGGAGCCTACTTCTTGGGGATTCTGACAGACACTGAAGACCAGCTGAGACATCCAACCTTGTAGATTGAACAGTTGCTGGATTCTTGAAGTTTACAAGCCATTGTTGGACTAGCTGGGACAAAGTCTATAATAAATCTAATAAAATAATAATTCCATATATTTTATATATACTTAATATGTATGTCTAATATATAAATAGCATAATTAAAATGCATATGATATATCTAATAAATATATTTATATATTATATACTAATATTATATATAAGTCAATGAATATATATTTAATATATGGGATGTATATACCCAATAAAGGTATATTTACTATATATATTTATAAATAACATAGCATTATAAATAAATATATTTATATAATATATTTATATATGAAATAGACACATATATTTATATATAAATATATTTGTCATACATGAATATATTCTCTTTGTATATATATACCCAATAAATGCCACATATATATGTATATATATAGTCATTCTATCAGTTCTGTTCCTCTAGAAACCCTGGTACAACATACCTCTTCACTGTCCATGTTTGTTCATAATATTTAATGCTACACTAGGAAAATGCCTCATTTGTATTATTTTAAACTATTCCCCAAAAGTGCAGATATTCAAGAATTTGCCTTACCCTGGAACATTCCCTTCATTGGAAGCGAAGACCACTTGGTCTCAAAATGGGAACATGAAGACCAGATGTTTCCTGCTTGGACTCCAGACAAGCCTGTCGACTTTATAGTCCACACACTTCTCTCTCACCATGGTTTCAAGTGGGTACTCGCAGCCAGGGAATCTTTGTCTGGCGGTTACGTGGAGGCAGAGCTACAGAACTTTCAGAGTCAATCAAGAGACATGTATTTATCACCACACATAAACTGAAATAAAAAAAATCGTACCAAACTGTGAATCAAGAGTCTCCTACTTAGCTGAGATGAAAATGACTGAGTTTGGGTGTTTGCAACTGCAACATTTAGTGTTAAGATTATGGGGGAAAGCTCTTCAATATTTTATACAGAGGAATGCTTGTACCCCAAACTGACCCATCACTGTGCAGTTGGGCTTTGTGTATACCTGTCAACATCTTACTTGGAGACTAGAACACAGTGAAGTGCTGTAATAGTTCACATTTGAAATGTTCCCGACAGCCTTTCCTGTGCTGAGAGCCCCCAGCTGAGACGCTGTATGGGGAGGGTATCTAGACACAAGGATTTGAGGGTGTGGCTGGGGACATAGACAGTCAGGATGGGCCCTTTCCGATATTGTGTCTCCTGCCTCTTTTTCCTCTCCTTCTCCTTCCTCCTCTTCTTCCTCCTCCTCTGCCTCCTTCTCCTCTTCTTCTTTTTGTTGATGTTTATTTGAGACCAGGTTTGTCTGTGTAGCCCTGGCTGTCCTGGAACTCACTCTGTAGACCAGCCTTTCTTCAAACTCAGAAATCCGACTGCCTCTGCCTCCCAAGTGCTGGGATTAAAGGTGTGGCAGTGGCCTCTTCCTCTTTTTTTCCCTCTGTGTTTCACATCTGCCACCAGCTGAAGAAGGTTCCAGCTACATTCTGCTGCTAAGATGTTCTGCCCAAGCTCATGAATTCAAGATTTGGGGCTCAATCCTTTAAAACCATGAGACATTTTGTTTTCTCCTGAAATTTTCTTCTGTCTGTCTGGTCACAGCAACGAGAAAGCTAACAAACAGATGCCACACACTCCCCTCACCTCCATCCTCAGCAGAGGCTAAATGGGAGAAGACAGACAAGGTGCTTGCAAGCTCCTCTGAGAACTTTGGCCATGGAGAGAGTGAAGCCAGGAGGCAATGTTAGTGCGATGTGGTACCCAGGGGCAGGGGTGGTGGCAACTGTCTTGGCAGTAGTAACAGCTGCTGTGATCCCAAGAGTATGGCCTAAGGACACACTTGGTTATCATCCTTCCCGGGTCTGGTTGCTTGCTTTTTTTTCCCTTCCCTTCGTGTGTGTGTGTGTGTGTGTGTGTGTGTGTGTGTGTGTGTGTGT
>JADRCD010182373.1:0-12696 GCA_019843815.1 Montemys delectorum
TCTTGAGCTGAAGCACACTTGGGAATCCCTCTCTGGCGATTCCAGAGGAAGACAATAAGACAGTTACTGAGGAATACCTCTGAATCAACACACTGGGGGAAATTAAGGCAGACAGACAGAGGTACTGAAATGGTTATCAGAGGACTCTGCCATGCCCACAGTGACCTCTGGAAGAAGGATGCCCTTCTGGAATTATGGACCTTGGGCACAAGCTACAGATCTTTACACATACACACTGACCAGTCATTACATGCTGCCCCTAAACCCCTGTGGGAGGTGTGGAGGTCCTTCTGCTCCAAGATAAGCACTAGGGGATCCAGGAACATTGAACACACAGGGTGCTCCCTTCAAAGGCAAGGATGCATGACCTGTTTTCTACCCAGAAAGCTGGAAGCAGATGTGGTTAGTCGCCTAGTGACCTTGGTAATATCTATGTGGTTGAAAAGAGCACATACGACTCTCCCCAGACCTTTATCCTTTTGCTTTAAAAAAATAAAAACCAAAACATTCAATTTACCAAATTAAGACTCTGGAGCCAGACACTGAGGTGAAAACTTGCTATCTCAGAGAGGCAGAGAAAGCACCTGGCTGACCTTCCTACTCTACGTTGTCTTAAAAACCCTTCCACTCAAACACACTCCTTACTGTTTGCTTATGTTCACTCCCTGTCAGCTGGCTACTTGCTCCATCTCTCGACCTCCGGTTGTCTTTATTTAGCTCTTGGATTAAAGACGTGTGCTAGGACTGAGCCACACCACAAAATACTTGTTTACAGTCTACAGAAAGCTCTAGGATGAAGGGTTGAGCCATGCCACAATTAGAAAAAGGGTTTTACAGTTCACAATCTTGAGGTTTACAAATACAATCAAATATCTAGTAACATTATCATTAGCTTGTCAATCTACAGAACCCATCTTTTTTTTTTTAATATTTATTTATTTTATGTGCATGAGTATGCTATCTTCATGCTCCAGAGGAGGGCATCAGATCCCATTACAGATGGTTTCGAGCCACCAAGTGCTTGCTGGGAATTGACCTCTGGAAGAGCAGTCAGTGCTCTTAACCGCTGAGCCATCTCTCCAGCCCCCAGAACCCATCTCACATTCACTTTACAAAGAGTTTCAATGTCATTGAAGTTTTACTGTGTAATTAAGTTTTACTGTGCACAGGGGATGGAGTTAATTATCACCAGGAAATTCTTCTCCAAATCCTGCTGGGCATAAGTATGCCTAAAATAATTTACTCAGGGTCAGACTCCTGAAGTTTGAACCAACACTGGCCGCTGAATCGAGTTGAACAAAAACTACCTTCTTGCCTCCCATTGGTGGCTGTGGTGGTTCCAGAGAGCCATTCTTAGGCAGGGAAGCTTTCTTTGACTGTGACCAATTTCACAGCTCTCGAAAACTCTGCCAATGGTTGATGGTGTAGTTTGAGGTGTAAGGGTTGATCTGGGCCCAACTCATCACGCACCTTTGCAGAAGAATGGCAGTGGAGTTATAGGTGTCCATGGAAGGGTGCAGGCAGAGAGGTTAAGGGCTTTCTGCAGGAAATAGTATACAACGATGGTAGCGAGATCTCAGACATTATACTAGTTTTAGCAAAAATGGTCCCCAAGTCCCCTCTCTCTCTCATGAGCCCCTGTTCCAGGGTAGGTGAGAAAGTCACAGACCACCACACATATAAAACCAAATTAAGTTCTTTATGTCTGGAAAGCCAGCACCCCATAAGCACTCTTGATGCTGAAGCTCAGGTATAGAAGGTTATGAAAGCCAAAGACCTCACAATGTCATCAAAGAAGTTCTGAGTAACCACGGACATCTCTGCTGGAAGAGCAGAGTCGTTCTATTAAATATTAAATCTCCATCAGGGGTTTCTACACTACCTTTGAACATGCACCAGAGCTGAGTATACAGAAAAAAGACTTCTTTCACATTGTGTGGCAAACACTACCATGGAATAGTTTTTCTCATGACGGTTCTCAACATTCAGCAACCAGTATTAGTGAGCTTCCTGCTGTGCTGACAAAATAACCTGAGACGAACAATTCAAAAAGAGGAAAGATTTTGGCACACTTCATCAGTCAAGTTTCTTAGTCCTGTTGTTTACCTTTGAGTAAGACAAACACCATGTCCGAGAGGACATAAAATTGCTTAGCTTGTGTCCAGAAAGCAGACAAAAGTTAGGGGCTGTGAATTCCTTCAAAGTTATGACACAGTGACCTTCTTACTGCAGGTGCTACTATATCCCCAGAGTCTGGAGATACAGCCTTCAGCACAGGAGCCTTGGGGCACACTGCAGATCTGATACACTGCAGTCCATCCCCTGTCAGTGCAAGTTACTTGCAGCACACCAACAGGAACAAGGGCTGAGTGATAACACTGCCACAGGAAGGTGAGGAGGGGGAATAACTGCAGTCCTTGTAGGAATGTGATGATGCACCAAGCTACAGCTTGGGTCATGGTCTTAGGTGCTTTTGACCATTAGAGTGAGTCCAAGGAGGGAAAGGCACATAATACACCACTGTATTTCTCTGAGGCTGCGCTCAGCATTTGGTGTAGTCCATACTTAAATCTCTCTCCCTTAATGGCCATAAAACTTGAATGTGGGGAGAAATGGAGTATGAGAAAAGGAACACTGACATCCTGCCACACGCACTTTGCATGACAGCAGTTTGAGGCAAAAGCTTCATGGAAGCCAGTCTCCTGCATGTCTCCTTGGCATTTCCTAACTCAGAGGTAGCCCAGATATGTCCTTGCGAACTCGAGTGCTAGGTGCCCACCAAGATATGATTTACTAATAATAGTTAGACAAAATTGGACATTGCTCTCTGACCTTTACCAGTGTTCCAACATCTTAGCCAAACCCTGGCTTGGAATTTCGTAAAGAATGTTACCCATCCAGGCTAATTGCCTTCAGCATTGTGGGTAGGGCATTGAATCTTACAGAATGGGAGAGTTATCCCAGGGCAAGGCCAAGTAGAATCCTCCTTCTCAGTCAGGTACTGCAGCTGAACCACTCCTAGAAATTAGCAAGAAAGAAATCTCTACTAGCCCAGAAGATTAGCAGAGTGGGCCTTTTACTAAGGATGGGCGGGACCTTGAGCTGAGTGTGTGTGACAGACAGTGTGCAGCAGTCAGCATTGAGCATTCGAGATTCGAAACTTGAGATTCGAGCCTCTGTCCTCCTGGCTGGTGCACCAGCCCAGACTCAGCCCGGCCCATGAGGCCCGAGCATGCTCAGAGCCCGGGGGTATTGCACCAGTCCAGAGGAGATGGCTGCTGTTTTAGACCCAGTGTGTTTCAGGTGACCTCAGATGTACCTCGACTACTGAGCTGCCAGATTTTTCATCTCTCTTTTGCAATGGCTGTAAAACCCTCATGCCATTTTTGACAAACACATTCAGATCCCACACTTCTTTGTGTCGACTCTATTTATCACCCGCCAAATCGCTTGCCCACCTGGCCAGAACTTTCATCACCCTACGGAACAAAGGCTCCCCTGCAAGAAACCGAGGTCCGTGGCAACATCCATTCTAGGACTAGACCAAAGTATGAGCTAGTTCTGATGACACTCTATAAGCAGGAGAGATGCTGTACTAGCAAGAAGTAGCTGGGCGGGCATGAGGCATGGAGGACAGTGGTTAGTACGGAGGTGTCTAGAGATAACGGTGTGTGAAATGCAGCTGATGGTGCCTAGGACACAAGAAACTGAGGCTCATCAAATAGCATCACCAAGGTGAGAGCGGGAAGACATGACAAGGACATTGAAGTGATGCTGACCACACAGGGGCTGGTCAGGGTCATGTTGAAGACACCAGTGCAAAACTGCCCAGGTCCATCCATGGGTCTTGACGGCCATGTCTTAGTCTGGTCCCTTCTGGAGTGATGAAACATCATGACCAAAATGCAGCTTGGGGAGGAAAAGGCCCTGGTCTGTTTTCACCTCACTCTCAGCGCCCCCACCCCTCAACTTCCCCAGCAACCAGTCTGTCTTCTTTCTCTCCTCTTCTGGACACAAAGCTGTTTCCTGTCATATTCTCCCCTAACCCACTTATCACTAGAAAGTCCCCACAGCCCGCCAATGCAGTTTCAGCCGTTTTCTTAAACCTGACCCTGTCCATAAAAGTCACTGAGGGTCTAGAGGGCAGCAGCATCCTTGGGAGAAGGGAACAAGAGACGTCATTGATTGGAGCCAATGGCTGCTTACAGGGTCCTGTAGATGGACTCTGTCATCAGTCAGTACTCCGGACACTTCAGACTGAACAGCTACTGGACAGATAGATGGTCAGAGGGGGCCTACCACAAGCAGAATAAAGGACACATGAGTGCCATACCCCCTCCAGTGGAGTCTGCATGACAAGTCCAAAAGCTTGGCTGCAGTCCTGAGGCAAAAAGTTTCAAGAAAACTGGCCTCCTGGGGGTCCTTGGTTTCCTGTAGCATGGGTGTGGTCCAGATTTGTCCTTGCGATAGTGGAGAGGGAGGGTCTTTTGCCTACTTTCTTTCAGTATTGTTCTATTATAGGTATAGAGGTGCCCCCAAGGAATGATTTGACAAATAGCCACATTAGATTGGAAGTTGTTTCCTGGCCTCCACCAGTGTTCCAACATCCTAGTCAATGCTGAGCCGACCCTGGGGGCTTGGAATTTCGTAAGAATGTTACTTATTCAGACAAAATGCCTCCAGTGTTGAAAGTGTTGAAAGTGAAAGAAATCAGGCATTTCAGTCTACTGGATAAGAGTTAAATAATCCCAGGGCAAGTTCAACAAAGTAAACTTAGAATTCTCATCACAGTCATGGATGGCAGACTACATTACATAATAGAAGAAAGCTGGCGGGCTCCTCTGGTAAATGGAGGTCCCCCACAAATAATTAGAACAACAGCTGAGTCACTCCGATATACAGGAATTTACAATGGTCTAGGGAAAAGATGGGTTGTGGTTTAAGAGGGAGCTAGAGTATTGTATTATTCACGGAATGGTTAGCAAGAACGGGCCCTCCCTGGTGCATACTTCCACTAGCCCAGAAGAATAGTATAGTTAGGTGTTTACTTAGGGCCGGCTGGTGGTGGGTTATACAATAGACTAGAACTGGAACTATGGCTAGGACATGAAGCCTTTGCACTCGGGGGTGAGAAGCCCTCACACCTGGCTTCTAAGAATAGCTGACCTTAGATAAGGCTGACTTTATCTCAGTTGTAACCACTGCCTGGTTCCTGCCAATTTTCAACTTTCATGTTCGCATTTTTCTGTCTTGTTTAAATAATCATTATGTGTCAGATGACCTCAAGGTACCTGGACTGGTGTATAATCTAACTTCCTTTTTTCTTCTGTAATGACTATAAAAGTCTGAGGCTGACTTTGAGAAACTACACTCAGATTCAGCGCTCTCTTGTGTTCGTGTCTGTTTGTCACTTGCTGACTTCTTGACAACCTGAGTACTAGAACCCTGATTCTGCCTGGGTTGAGGGATCCTGACTAGGTTGGCCTGTGGCACACAAGATCAGAGAAAGGAGGTTCTTGGGAAGTGTAAGGATGGGATTCATCACTCACATTATAGAAGGAGACAATTCCTGACTGGTAGTCCAGGAAAATACTAACTCGATGAGAAGGTCCGAGGTGGTTTCAGAGCTCACCACTCTATAACCCAGAAACCATTCCTTGGAGATATGAGGGTAAACCCTTTCTTAAGGACATTCTTCTTATATACCCCTACCTTCCTTACCTCCCACCTTTTTCACCTCTCTAGAATGTTTCCCTGAAGCAAAGGTCTCTTGGTCTAACACACCTGGGTCAGGTGTCAAATCTGCTTTGTGTTGTACTTCAGGATATACACTCAGCTGCTGCCCCAGGGCTATCCCAGTGCACAGCGGCCAGCTGTGCTCCCTGCCACAATGGTGATGGATTCTTATCCCTCTGGAGGTGTAAGCCTTCATTATAACTTTCCTTCAAATAGGTGCCTTGTCACGGGGTTCTGTTACAACAATAGAAAAGTAACAGGAGGTTAGAGCCCAGAGCCCAGAGAAGCAGCAAGTGAACTGACCTGCATGTCCACACTCATCTCCATTCTAAAATAAAACAGAAACCCAGGAGTTTTCGGGGTGGAACACTCACATGGCCTCCAAATACAGCAAGGGTCCTCAAGAAAGGTGTCAAGTTTAGTGCTTGTGGGTCTTTACATACAGATGTCTGTTCTTGGGGAACCCCTGCACTACAGATCCTCTGGATCCTCTGACCTCCACCACCACGCCACCCCCGACACACAATACATTAGAATGTAATAAAATATTAAAAATATTGACAACAGTTGACTTGTTGAAGACAGCTCTTTAGAATCTTTCAGATCGTTTCTAGGTAACCTGAAGATGTTTTAGCTCTTTTTGCTCTTTTCACTGATGACCAGATCCTAAGAATGTCCAGCTGCCAGGTCTCTGCACCTGGAAAGTCTTTCCGGAGCTCCGCAGGTCCGCACGGTGCGTTCCCGGCCGCCTCCCACGGAACCCTCCACTTTCTGGCTGACCGCCCTCCCAATGGCCACCCACTAGGCAAATCCCTCACCCCCGACCCCAACCGGCAGCCTAGCTATCATTCTCTCATTCACCTCCTGCCACCCATTTATAACTCACAGCTTGGACAAGGAAAGTATCAGGCCATCAACAATCTCCCGTGGTTAAGACTGTCACACACCTCGACTTCAGCAGTGTCTTAACTTGTAGTCCTCTAACCTACGCCTCTCTGGAGCGGGAGCAGCTGGACTCTGTAACAACAGCGCGATTAGCTGGGTGGGGCCCGGGAACCATTTCGGAAAGACTGCCTTTGATTGGCTGTAACTGCGAGGCCTCTGGCTGAAACTCAGCCCCTTTAAGTTGCTGTTTCTTACAGAAGAAGCCGGCAGAGGTCGGCGTCCGGCTAAAGACAAAGTTGATCTGGAAGAAAGGATCTGGGAACTGTCCACACGTGTCCGCGACACTCACTCTGAGATTAACAGATTTTTTTTTTTTTAAAATCAAAGTAGTTATTTGATTGACTGAAGGGTAATTGTGTTGTGTTGCTTTAAAGAACACGATCACGTAGCATCTGAAACCTGTAGCAGGGACTTTGTCTTTGCTGTAACCTGCCTCCCTGATCTCCCCATGCATGTATTTGGTAAATGAATATATTTATGGCTGTCTTTTGTTCTAGAATGACGGGCTGCAATGCAAAAGTCAAAGATGAAAGAAGCTCTTCCCCCCCAATTTGCTTTAGCGCATAGCGATCACAGCAACAGAGAACAGAGAACACCGAGTAAGTCTGGCGTGTCAGACTTAGTTTAATCCCAGGCTTCAGAGGCGAGCTAAGAAGCCGCACCTCCAGGCCTACTCTACAGCCAGGTGCTTCTTAGTTCCTGTGATGCAGCCTCTCACATTTCGCTATTCAGTGGGTTTCTGCAGTCAGCAGTGATTCAAGAGGACTGTGCCGGGACAGTTTGCTGGGACAGATGCTGGAACAACTTGAGTCTATTTCCTCTCTAGGGTGAAAGTTGTGGAATTTTCTTTGAGACTCGGGAGAAGGAAACGTGACTAAGGATGAATAGTTGCCCGATTTACTCACCGTATACGCTCATTCTTGCCAAAGCGTTCCCACATCCCAGTTTGCTCTATCCACACGGACCACTTAGTGTTTCTTCATGAAGTCACTTCTTATTCTGATGCTCCTCCGCTTGCTGTTCACCCTGCTCCCCCAGCTGTCACAAGCTGCTTCTTTCTCAGGGCGTAAGCCACAGCAAAACCCTAGCCTTTGCCCAGGAAGTCCTTCGAAAACTCCCACAGCTCCTCTATCCACCCCCACCCCGTCTCAGCCTTCCAAGGGACCTTCCCTCCCTTTCCCTAGTCAGTGCCTAGTCCCGTGCCTGAAGCGTTGACACGTGATAAATGCTAAACGGACTGAGTAAGATGTGACTAGCAGGCTGAGCAAAGCTCTTAGTATCAGGTACAGACTTGGGGTTGTCTAGTTTCAACCAGCAATCAAAGCTTACTAATTTTAGGTTCCAAGGATCTCTTAAAGATAAGGGGTGATTTCTGGAAAAGGCAGAATGTGTTAACAGGCTTAGAAAATTGCTCTAACTGGAGACTGATTGTCTTAGATGTGTGTTTTTATTGCTGTGACAAACCACCATGACCAAAAGTAAACTGGGGAGGAAAGGATTTTTTTTCAGCTTCTACATCCAGATCACAATCCATCCTGAAGGGAAGTCAAGGCGGGAACTTAAGCCAAGGCCATGGAGAAGTGCTGCTTACTGCTTTGCTCTTTATGGCTTGTTCAGCCTGCTTTCTACTATCTCTCTGGACCACCAGCCTGGGTGACACTGCCCATGATGAACTGGACCCTTTCACATCATTCATTATTCAAGAAATGCTCCATGCGCTTTGCCTACAGGCTAGTCCAACGCTGGGCATTTCCTCAAATGAGGGTACCTCTTCTCAAATGACTCTAACTTGTGTCAAGTTCACACACATACAAACCAACCAAAACACCAGTGTGTCTGTTCTGAGAACTCAAGCACATGGAATTTGTAAAACTTTAGTTTAAGAATAGGGACATAGGTCAGGGGGTCTGTGAGGTTAATATTTTATTTTGTAATAAGGCATTGTCATTCTCTAGTATACACTGTAGTCCCCTAGATCCTGTATGTCCTTTGATAGCTCAACAGAGTTAAAAAAAAAAAAAGGCAGACATGACAATACAGCTATCTTTTGGTAAACCATTCATTAGATTTTTCAAAAACTTAGATAATTCTTAATATTTAATATTCTTTTAAGAAAATATATTTTACTTTAGAAATTGTATTAGCATTCTCAGTAACAGAACTCATAGGATGACTCTCTCTTAATCCAGTGAATTCAACAATGGCTGGCTGTGGACTGAAAGTCCAAGAATCAAGTAGTTGCCCGGTTCCTAAGGCTGGATGTCTCTGCTGGTCTTCAGGATGTGCTGGAATCCCAAGGAAGAAGGGTCCAATGCCAGTGAGAGAATGGATGTGCTAGCAAGGTGAGGCCAAGCAGGTAGGGAGCAAAAGCTTCCTTCTTCTATGTCTTTATACAGACTTCCGTCAGGAGGTATGGCTCAGATTAAAGGTAGGTAGGGGTGTGTGTGTGTGTGTGTGTGTGTGTGTATGTGTGTGTGTTTTCCTACCTCAACCTCTAGATCAAAGATATGTGTCTTTCTTCCTCCAGGTATGGACTAGAAATAGATTCACCTACTTTAAACCAAGTTAAAAAAAAAAATATCTCTTTACATATCTAGATTATAGATCATGCCAGATGTAGTCAAGTTGACAACCAACAATAGCCATCTCACAAACAACTCCCTACCCCCACAAGACAGAGTTTCTTTGTATAGCTTTGCCTGTTTTAGAATTCACTCTGTAAACCAGGCCAGCTTTGTACTTAGAGATCTGACTGCCTCTGCCTCCCAAATGCTGGAATTAAAGACATGCACCACTACTGCCCAGGTCAGAAACAAGTTTTTAAATAAGACATATACTGTTCATATGAAACTATAATTATCTTATATTGGTTTAATATATATCAATACATACATGTAGTTGTTTTTCTGTTCTGCTAATACATACATGTCATAAGCAGCAACAGACATTAGCTAGGCGTGACAGTATAAGCCTATAATCCCCACACTGAAGAGATAGAGTGAAGCCAGGGTAGTGGAACACACCTTTAATGCCAGCACTCAGGAGGCAGAGGCAGATCTCTGTGAGTTCAAGATCAGCTTACTGCATGTAGTGAGTTCCAGGACAGCCAGAAATACACAGTGGAACCCTGTCTTGAAAAAACCAACAGTAACCAAAAGATGGGGAGAGAAAAGTCAAGAGCTGTGCTGCACCGAGAGAGCGTGACTCAAGAGAAGAACCAAACAAATCTCTACAGGCACTCACCCAAGAGCACAGGAGCTTAGTCTTTCTATATCCTAAGCTCAGAAGCCGGACACGGTTGTGCTCGTCTTTAAGTCCAGCACTCCGGAGGTGGAGGCTGGCCTGGTCTGCATTGTGAGACCCTATCTTGAAGGGGGGAGAGCTTTGGGGAAAGGGAGACATCCGGAGCCTAAGGAACTTGAACTGCTAGGATCTCTACTAAATCTGAGTCATAGGAACCTGGTTGCTCAGCTCGGACCTCAGGCCTCAAGCTGTTCTCCCTGAGCACAGACATGGAACTAACTCAGAAGTGAGTGTTTATTGTAGGGACGTCTGAGCCAGCTTACACCCAGATCAGCACTGTGATTATTTCCTTTCCTGTGTAGGTCTACGGATACACACTCCAGCCATATTCTGTGATATTTAAATCTTTGGTTTTGAATATCAGTGGACCCTTAGCTCCCACCTACCCACAGCTGTCATATAGGGCTTACCCTGGAGCTCTCCAGTCCATTCCCTCTTCCTTTGGCCTCCATTTGTCTTTATCTGTCTCCTTCCTCTGCAGTTCTCTCCTCTTACACCCTGTTGCACTCTGTTGCTCTCGCCTAACATCCGCTGTGACCCGCACATCATGTTGAATCTCCCAAGTTTTCGGCCCCTCTCACACTTTCTTCTGAGGAGAGAGCTGTATCACAGCTATAGTCCCCTAAGACTGGGTCTACCTAGGCCCATGGTTAGAAGAAATGATGCACTCATCTGTGGCCTGGGCCTGACATACATGCGAAGGCGGCAACTGGCAGGTGCTCCACGTGACCTGAAGGACACAGGGTCTGGTCTCCACTAGATGGTACTATGATGAGAGCTATGGCTTCCTTACAAGGTCCTGAGAAATTGGTCTTGTCCTATATAGGAATAAGCCACCCTCAGGTATTGTAACTCCCTGTGCCCCTGTGAATGCTGGACAGATGAACAGGGGACTGTCATCAGAACCAAGCCTAAAGAAGGGTCTCAGGGGCCCAGTGAAGGTCACAGGAGGACATGTGTAGATGTGTGATCTGTCTCTCATGTTGTAGAAAGAAATATCTCCGCCCTCACAGTCCAGGAACACGGCCACACGGTGAAGGCGCTCTTTCAGAGGTATGATCTTTTCTGGGGAGGACAGGGCTCGATACTGGCTTCCAAACATCTCTAGGGTCCAGAAGCCATTCTGAGGAACCAACAGGGCCTCCCCTTTCCTTTCAACACTGTCTCTACAAACACCAATGGCCCACACCATTACATTTTCCACCTCTACCTCCCAGTAATGTTTCCCTGAGGAGAAGCTCTCCCTGCCCAGTACACACGGGCGGCAGTCAAATCTCTCAGGATTGTCAGGCACACTCTGCCTCGAAGGGCCACGTATTACACTTCTCTGGTCATCTGACAGGAAGAGCTCAGGATGAGCCGTATCTGGGTCCAGGACTACATCCGCTGTAGAGAAAAAAAAGTCTCAGGCTTAGTGCTGAGATCTCAGTTTCCAGGATATGCACGACCTCTCTTCACAACCCCCAGAGTCCCCAGGACATGGGAGCGGATGTGGGATTCCTCTGTGTGACAATCCTTCTCAAAGAAGGGCTTTTTGACCCAAGGAAGCTCATGATGAAGCTCATTTCTTTCCTATGGACAGGAACATTATCTTCTATAGAAAAGACTGGAGCTCAAAAGACCCAGAAAGTTTAGCAAATGAACAAAAGTGAATTGTTCTCCTTTTTAGCATTTTCAGATCTGCCCCATTGTTCACCATGATATAAGATCCTTGGAATCCCCTTAGCAGAAACCATCCAACTTGGCTTTGACCAACAAGAGAGGGTGAATCTCTCACACTCCCTAATGATGAGTCAATTAGGGAATTAATCGGAGTCTCACTACACAGTGTCCTGGCTAGTATAGGATCACCTTGCTGGCCTCTACATTCCTTCAACCAGATGAAAATTGATTTAAATGACAGATAAGGGTACCCAAAAAAGGATGAGGAAGGAGAACGAATGTTTCCCAAAGCCAAGAGTATGCAGCAAACACAAGGGGGGGAAACTTTCAGTCAGCTCTGAAGCCACGGTGGACATACGAGGTTCTTGTCAACCATCTACACTATGGCTTGCCCAATCAGTCCACTTTGCTTATCATATCAGAATAGTGCCTTCCTTCCCCCAAGTTGGTATGCCTGATTGTGACAACTTGTGATTGTGTGTCAAGTTAGACTGTTACCATATTGAATTTCCTCTGAAGGAGGAACAGTTCTTGTGCCAAGGCATCTGGTGAAGCCTGTATTCTTATTGATGAAACCTGAACGAATGAATAATGCTCGAGAAGAAAAGGCAGCTATGCTCTGGGCTCTCCCACTCATCTGACTCACTGAGTATTAGTGGTCTCCTGGGAGCAGGAAAGCATTTCTGGACACCTAGTTATTACGTCCCTGGTCAGCCCCAGGAAGCAGATTGCCTTTGTGCCACGAGGATCCAACTGTTCATGCTAACCACCTCCCAAGTAATAAATACCCAAGACAGAACTGTCTTCTTTCAAACTGACTCAGGATCCAAGAGCAAGAGATACTCTTGGGAGAGCTATTCTGTATGGTAGACCTCTGATACTCATGGATTACCTTCTTCTGGGAGAGGAAGGAAGGAAGGAAGGAGAGAAAGAGAGAGAGAAAGAAAGGGAGAAAGAATAAGGAAAGAAAAAAAGAAAGAAAGAAAGATGGGAGGGAGGGAGAAAGGAAGGAAGGAAGGAAGGAAGGAAGGAAGGAAGGAAGGAAGGAAG
>JADRCD010182375.1:0-10000 GCA_019843815.1 Montemys delectorum
TACCTTCTCATATGATACCTTCTCATATGATACCTACCTTCTCATATGATACCTTCTCATATGATACCTACCTTCTCATATGATACCTTCTCATATGATACCTACCTTCTCATATGATACCTTCTCATATGATACCTTCTCATATGATACCTTCTCTTAGGATTTCAAAACTAGTTATTATGGAAGAAAAAATGTTTTCATTTTGAAGATCTGCCTTCTCAACAAACTTTTTTACTTGGCCTATAACCTGCTTGACTTACTATCATTTAGGAATCCAAAATATTTTTCCCTGCTATATTAAAACAAACAGAAATCGGAATTATACTGTTTTTCTAAATGGCTGCAAGCCCGATTAAAATTATTTCTCCCAAATATAATGAAAAGAGTGGAAGTTTTATATCCTTAGGGTAAAATGTTCCTTTGTCCCTCAATTCATGGATAATAATTTCCCATCTCACCCATGAGCCTCTGGAAGTGACATATTCAGACATCTTCTCACATTAGGGATTTACAATGAAGATTCCAGCACAAATGTGCATATGTGAGTGTGTGTGTGTGTGTGTGTGTGTGTGTGTGTGTGTTTGTTTGTATGTGTTTGTGTGTATGTGTGTTCTCTCACTTAAACATAAAAGATTTCTATTCAAAAGAATTTTCTGTATTCTCTGTCTTAGCCAGACGAATTTTTAAATTCCTTATTTATGGCCACGAGGTAGCAAAAGGAGTACAATTATGAGACACACTTGCCTAAGATTTTGAACATCTGTCAAAGTTTTGTCCTAGAAACATTAAATATTAAGTTATTACGAGAGTTCTTCAAGCATATATTATTTACTAAGAGTAAAGAGTAAAAATTAGTTTCAGACCACTTCCAAAATAATGGCAGTATTGTATCTAATTTATCCTTTGCCAAAATTGGTATTAGTCAAATATCCAGGGTATAAAATATTTATAGAACTAATGCTTATAAGTCGTAATAGCTCTCTATACAAAGTAAAACTATGAATATTTCTATGATCAGATAAAATCAATTGTGATATGCTAAAAGTAATTGTTTTAAAGTTGACCAGAAGTGGTATAGCTGGGTCCTCAGGTAATACTATGTCAATATTTCTGAGGAACCCCTAAACTGATTTCCAGAGTGGTTGTAACAGCTTGCAATCCTACCAGCAATGGAGGAGTGTTCCTCTTTCTCCACAACCTTACCAGCATCTGCTGAGTTTTTGATCTTAGTCATTTTTGACTGGTGTGAGGTGGAATCTCAGGGTTGTTTTGATTTGCATTTCCCTGATGACTAAGGATGTTGAACATTTCTTTAGGTGCTTCTCAGCCATTCTGTATTCCTCATTGAGAATTCTTTGTTTAGCTCTGTGCCCCATTTTTTAATAGAGTTATTTGGTTCTCTGGAGTCTAACTTCTTGTGTTCTTATTATATATTGGATATTAGCCCTCTATCAGATGTAGAATTGGTAAAGATTTTCCCAATCTGTTGTCTGCCATTTTGTCCTATTGACAGTGTCCTTTGCCTTACAGAAGTTTTGCAATTTTATGAGGTCTCATTTGTCAATTCTTGATCTTAGAGCATACACTATTGGTGTTCTGTTCAGGAAAATTTCCCCTGTGCCCATATGTTCAAGGCCTTGATCCATTTGGACTTGAGCTTTGTACAAGGAGATAAGAATGGATGTATTTGCATTTTTCTACATGCTAACTGCCAGTTGAACCAGCACCATTTATTGAAAATGCTACTTTTTTCCCACTGGATGATTTTTAGCTCCTTTGTTAAAGATCAAGTGACCATAGTTATGTGGGTTCATTTCTGGGTCTTCAATTCTATTCCATTGATTTACCTGCCTCTCACTGTACCAATACCACACAGCTTTTATCATGATTGTTCTGTAGTACAGCTTGAGTTCAGAGCTGGTGATTCCCCTAGAAGTTAGTGAGGTAACCTAATCACAAAAGAACACACATGGTATTCACTCACTAATAAGTTGATATTAGCCCAGAAGTTTGGAATAGCCAAGATACAATTCACAGACCACATGAAGCTCAAGAAGAAGGAAGACCACACTGTGGATACATTAGTCCTTCTTAGAAGCGGGATCAAAATACTGATGGAGAAGATACAGAGAAAAAGTTTGGAGCAAAACAGAAGGAAAGGCCATCCAGTGACTGTCCCACCTGGGGATCCATGCCATATACAGTTACCAAACCCAGACACTATTGTAGATGCCAACAAGTGCTTGCTGACTGGAGCCCGATATAGCTCTTTCCCAAGAGGCTCTGCTAGTGCCTAACTAATACAGAAGTGGAGGCTCAAAGTCATCCATTGGACTGAACACAGAGTCCCCAGTGAAGGAACTAGAGAAAGAATACAAGTTGCTAAAGAGGTTTGCAGCCCCATAGGAGGAACAACAATATGAACGAACCAGTACCCTCAGAGCTCCCAGGGACTAAACCACCAACCAAAGAGTACACAAGGAGGGACACAAAGCTCCAGCTGCATATGCAGCAGAGGATGGCCTTGTGGGACATCAATGGGAAGAGAGGCCTTTGTTCTTGTGAGGCTTGATGCCCCAGCATAGGGGAATGCCATAACAGGTAAGCAGGAGTGGGTGGGTTAGTGAGCAAAGCGGGGTGGGGGGGAGGGATTGGTAGGGGATTTTCAGGAGAAATGAAGAAAGTGAATACAATTTGAAATGTAAATAAAGAAAATATCTAGTAAAAATTAAAAAGTGATTAAGAGCAGAAAGAAAGAAAAAAAAGAAAGGAAGGAAGGAAGGAAGGAAGGAAGGAAGGAAGGAAGGAAGGAAGGAAGAAGAAAAGAAAGAAGGAAAGCTGACCAGATAGCTCATGCCAAGCCTGATGAACTGAGTTTGAGCTCTAGAATTTTCATAATGAAAGGAGAGAATTGTGTACTGTTTCCTAGCCTCTTTCTTTATTCTATGGCACATGTATTCATGCTTTCTCTCTCTCTCTCTGTCTCTCTCTTTGTATCTTTCTGACACCTCCACACATTAAGAGACAAATGAGTAACAGATTAAAGTAATTGTTTTAGTTCTACTTACTCATTTTACATATCTAGGCTTACTATAAAACTCATCATTCTTCTACCTACATATAATATCTGGCTATTAAAATGTGTTTATTATAGGCACTCAATAGTTTCTAGTTTAGTTACTATAAAATTATTGTAGGTATTTAAATATTTTGTATATTTATAATTTATTTCAGATTAGATTTTATTTTATTAGAGTTACAGATACTTCTAAGCATTCATAAAATGGGAATATTTTTAAAATCCATTTATCTGGATTATATGGAGACTACATAGGACACACAAATTATTTTCACAGATGGATGCTACATATTAGGCACTCTGAAGTTACAATTTCACTCTTGTTACTTTAATTTTCACAATTATTAAAACCTAAAAAATATTATCACCTTTTACCTAAGTCTAAGTAAGGAAAATGCACAAATAACCAATTGACTAGCGCTTGACAAGACAATGAGAAACAAGTGGAATCTCTGCATAATGTTCCAGGCAAAATTTAACCACTTATTTAATTTTTATGCTACAATTTCTGGGAAAGCAGTATCCATGAGGCTTATGTTTTTAATGAGATGAAAATAATTTAATTTACCATGTGGTAGTAAATCTAATCTAGTTTAAAGGATAAAATGGGCGTGGAAGAAAGTGGTGAGGCATTTTATGTAGGAGTCATGGGTGTGGTTGTGAAGTCATAAGTGAGGGAACAGCTGGATGAAGTAAGGGGTCAAGGTCAGGTATGTTGATGTCTGGAATTTTGCTGTTAGATTTTTGAATACTCTAGAAATAGTGTAGGATCTGATGCTATAGTATCCCCTACTCCCTTGTTCCCAAACATTGCTGTAATCCTCAGAGAACACTGTTCTGTTTGCTTCCTCTCAGAGAAACTCTTTCCAAATACTTTTCCTTTCTTTGATTCTACCATTAATTAGTGGGTCCTTTCAGTGTATCAATAGTAATAACTGAAGATGTGGGATCTACATTATTCTTTCAAATATTCTCCTTGTCCATTATCACAGCAAAAATGTGGTCAGTGACATTTCATGGATGAGAAAATGGAAGCCCTGAGGCAGTGGTTTATAGTAGCTGCAGTGCCTGGACAGAATATGGTTCATTTGGGAATTCTAATTCTTTGTAGTCTGCAGCCTCTGCTCCATCACCCTACTACTCAATATGCTCTTCAGATAAAACTCCATTTAGAATCTTCAGTTACAGTGAATGTGCAATGTTTAGGTGGATATGACCTCCCAAAGTGGCCAAACACAGTTAAAAACAATAGATATGAAACACTATGTTGATTCAAGATTTTGAGAAGAGAAAGAAGACAAACTACTAGATAAAATTTTAATAGAAAATATTACTATTCACATACTTAAAAATGCACATCACTTATGGATCAGCTGTGGTTTGTTTCACATGCATGTAGGAAAGACATGATCAAGTACAGAGAGAGAGAGAGAGAGAGAGAGAGAGAGAGAGAGAGAGAGAGAGGAAAAATGGAGTCTATTCAAAATAAACAAATCTATATCTATTTTTGATACATCAAGCTTTCTCCAAATAAAACATCCACGATACTACATTTTATACAATGATCCCAGGAACTCTGACAATGCAGTATCAGTATACCTTTTCTGCTTTGCTGTTAATAGATGAACACCCAAGTAGGAACACCAAATAAAATTTCCTCTGCAACTTTAACATTAAAGTTAGAACAGTTCAGTGAATGACATAAACTAGCAAGAACTTCCATAAATATTTTCTGTACAGCCAGAAATGATTCAAGCGGTTTTTTTCAAAGCAGGAAACATCTACATGCTGGCCAGCTATCATACTTAATTAAATTTGTAAGGGTCACATCAGAGGTAAAGAATATTATCCACACAAGTAATGCAGTCAGAATACTAATGCACTCAAAGGGGTTTCAGGTGACCTTTCTGCTTTGCCCTTCTTATCGACATTATTTGTCAGAATAAAAATATCAAGCTAAGCAGATCTACTAACTCATAACCCTTGTTTAAACCTAATTGGAATATGTCATAAATTTATCCATTACTGTGGGCAATAAGTATTTGTATTGAGGTTCCATCCATCTGTTCTTGTTCAAATAGAGGAGGATTATTGTTTGTATACAGGAAGAAAATGTATCCCAAGGAAATGTGTCTTTGCCATTTGCTCACTACAATTAATACTCAAAGTGCCATAATTCCAGGGTACTTTGTAACTGCGGGACAGGAGTTATTGATGTGAATATTACAATTAGCAACTATAAAAGGCTTATCGAAATTCACCACTGTACTCTAGTGATTCCTTTAAGCAGGCTGTCCTTTTATGACACCGTCTTCCTGTCAAGCTGCTGCTTCACACAAGCTGATGTTTCATATTTACAGTTCAGGTTCTCCCATGGACTATCATGATTTTCTAATGAACAGATTAAGCTTATTTATGTCTGGATACTGTCAACATTTACCAACACATTATTAATGAGATAAGCCCTCTATATCACTTGATTTTTTAAACAGAGAGTCAATGAAAAAACGAACATGCAGCATTAGAAATGGATGGACCAGTTAAAAACCCACAACCTAAAATTATGTGGAAACATGCTAATTGCTCAAACATTCAGAGCCCCTGTTTCTTCAATAGGAATATGTTCATAATGTGGTCTATATCATTTTACTTCTGATGGCTTAAATGATGCAAAACTACTAAAGTTAATGACTACTTGATAAGTAGTCATTTTTATCTTTCCAACATATAAAATATACTATAATTTAATGAATAAAATATGTGTATGAAACTTATGGTTTCTATTAGTGTGATCAAATACTATTACCATGATCAAAAGCAACATGGGGGAAAAATTATTTTTCTTATTGTATTCTATCAGCAAAGAAAGGACAGGCATTGTAGCCAGGAACCAAGGTAATAAAATGAGGCAGAAGCCATGGAAGAACTCTACTTAGCAGCTTGTTAATCAAGGATTGCTCAACCAGCTCTCTTATATTGGGACTACCTGATGAGTGGGGGTACCACTCACAGTATACAGAATGCTTTCCCATCAACCATCATTTAACAAAATGCACACAGCTCAATTTGATGGGAAGTAGTTTTTCAAATGAGGGTCCCTCTTATTAAATTATTCTGGTTTGTGTCTAGTTGATATAAAACTAGAGACAAACATTTCTATTCACATTCTCTTAAATATAACACAAAAGTCTTACGAAGAATTATAAATTAATTTGTTAAATATGATCACAAATGTTTCAGTGTAAGTCAAAGTGAAGATTGATTGAGCCATTGCATCCACTCACGTCATTACATATCACAAGCAAAAGAAATGATATTAAATTTGATTCCTCATTTTCTGTGTACATCATTCTTGATAAGGATATGCACTCATTTCACAAATCAATAAAATACTTCCGAAGTGCAATCAGTGTGATTCAATAACTACACCTCAAAGATCAGTTCTATACAATAACAGTTCTAAGCAATATCAAATGGAGAAAAATTAGAAAACACCTATCTTGTTCTTTTACACCACTAATATAAAAAGTTGTGGCACGATGAACAAAGTGTAACAAAATTTATCATGTAAATTTCAAAGCATTGCTCCTATAAGAAAATAATACATATTATAACCAATATTGTTTTGGAAAATGAATACTATCCTACACAAATAAATCATAAACATTATCATTTTGCATTCTTCTTTACCTATACTGATCCACTTAGAGAATAATATTTGAAATGCCTAGTTTTTATTTTTTATCTGTAAATATTACCAGTTCTACTAATTTTTCAGTAGTTCCTCCAACTAAAATAATATATTTAGTCTTGTCAAAATAAACACTATATTATTTCAAACAATTATATTTCATAGTAAGAATATTTAAGTTTTGTGTGAAATTAATAGGCTCTTTGTAGACACAAAAATACTGAAATCTACAGCATCATATATTTCCCCAGTATACTTTCCATTTATATAAGTTATTTCCTAGCCAACTTTGATATGAAGCTATCCTTGTTCACTGGTAAAAATATAACAAAAGATTCCTAATATTTACTTAAAGGCAGAACCTTTTTTTCACACTCACATTTCATTTTAGAAAAGAAAATACGATGCAGGAGCTGACTTCCGTTTAAGTCTCTTCTGTCACCTATTATGAAAGGTACTATGAACACACAAACCTGCTACAGCATGAAGTATGGCTCTCTCTCTCTCTCTCTCTCTCTCTCTCTCTCTCTCTCTCTCTCTCTCTCTCTCTCTGTGTGTGTGTGTGTGTGTGTGTGTGTGTGTGTGTGTGTGTGTGTGTAGTGTGGTATTTCTCTTCCACCTGATATAAAAAAAACAATAAAACCGCCAGAAAAAAAAAATGTCTTTGCTCATAAGCTTTGGGTAAGGAAAGTGACTGTTTCATTATACTTGCAATTGTCATTTCAAAGCCCCGTCTTTGGTTTCTTAAGGCTCTGCTAGCTTTGTGATATAACTAGATGGAGATCATTCTGCTGTGACCAAGTTACATCTCAATACGGAACCCTCATTTTTCATGTCTCTTGCTTAAAAACAAACAGCAAGCTCCAGAGAAAGACTTTTGTTTAGCTGATGTGAACCTAGACAATAACAGTGGCATTTTTCGAAATGAAGCCTGCAGTTCTCATAGGACTTGCATCTTAAGTTTTATCTGCAAAGAGCATTTCAAAATATCTTGATCTTGGTGATAACAAGATTTTATCTTTACAGGAAGGTCAATATGCTTTACGACACAGGATTAAGAAACAACTTCTGGGTACTACCATTATTTTCTTCTGAATATTTTACCTAATAGCTACATTTGTGCCTTTTTGCATAAACATTCCTGCTGAAGAATTTTATACTCAGCAAATAAAATGTCAAAAGCAGTGCATTATCTGAGCTAATAATTCACGTGTAATCAGAGCACTGCATAAAAATAACACTTGGGAAGTAATCAAATTGCAAGTTTATTTTTGTCTCCTAGTACCCATTTAAAATTTATCCAGTGGGGAAAGCAATTTCTTTTACATTTTGGTAATGGATAGCTCTACAATAGCTTTGTTACAAATCCCTGCCTCAATTCAGTAATTAGATATATTCAGTCCACTTGTCAACCTTTTCAGTCATTTACTTCTTCTTTTGGAGCTGAAGTCAATCTGTGGTAACTACTTGGCCTTGAGGGAAAGCTCAACTTACTCCTCACATTTTCCATTTTCTCCTCAAATAATTTGCTTCCCACCCACCCCCAAATCTCAGAAGAAGATGGGGTAAAGCAGACAGATGTCAAATGGGAGTACCTGTTTTTCTTGGTCCAGGGAGATGATGTCAGGACATGAATCTCCCTCTACAAGGTTTCATGGCACTCTCCAAGTTCAAAATTTCATTTCAGCGTCTCAATCACTCCTTCATCCTTAGCTCCAGTTCTCAAGCTTTCTATGTTTTACTTTCTCTTGGGTCCTCTGATGGGTTCTCAAAACAAAACAAAACAAAAACACCCAACTAACAAGTAAACAAAAAGAAGACACACTTTGTTAGCTTGAAACTATATTTATATTTAAACAGGAAATATGTTTATTTCATATGATAAGTCTTTTGTTTTTCTAAAGTTATTTTTAATGCCAAGCTTCTTACATGTGTATCATTAAGCTATATAAAATTATAACATAAAACCACACATTCATAAAATACTGACATTCTGGACATTTGGAAAAGAAAATGTTTTGAAATAAAATTTAAAATATCATTTCAGGGTTTTTTATTCTTTAGGTTATAGCTTACTTCATCAAAAAAGAAGCCTGGCATACTCTAAAAAGCATACTCTAGTATGCTCTAAGGAAATAAACTAACTAGCCTCAAAACTTGTGAAGCAATTTCTTACATTACCTAATATTTATATGTAATATACCCTTTCTACTCTTTAGGCATAAGAACAGAATCACAAAATTATCAAAAGAAAAGTATCTAAATTGGAATTTAATGTTCTCTGCAGTATTTACTGCAAACCACAGTAGTATAGTGTGTGCCTTTGAGTATGACTTTTAAGAGTAAACCTTCCTTTCTGATTACTAAGTTTAGGCAAACTTTCTAATCTTATTAGGTCAAATTTCCTCAGATTAAAAGAGAAGTCACCATCTTTGTCAGGATGCCAGCAGGGCTCAGAGATGGTACCCACAAGCTCAGCTTAAAACCTGGAACACAATATATGCCCAATAATTATTATGTAATTTTACTATCTTATTTAAATGTATGAACAGAAGTAATTATTTGTATAAACTCCTAGTAAAAGCTGAGAGGTATGCAATAATAAATGCATTAATAAGCTGTCCAGTTATGATTACAGTCTGTTTTTCCTGGTGATTTTGAGCAGCCAACATATGATTTTGAAATGGGATAATTTGAATGTACAATACATTCACTGCAGCATAAAGATTAATAGGAAAGAGAAGTTTATTTTATGTTACACAAAGCTTGTTATTTTCTTTGATAAGTTATTCACGATTACAGTGATACTGCAATACATCTTTTCAATAGCAAAATTCTAACATTTCAAAGAGAACTTTAGGAATAACAGTTGAAAGACATTTTAGCGCAACAACATTGCAGCCTTAAGAGCCTGTGCAATCTATCATATAATTATAAAATACAGACACGCAGATACAGTTCCTTCCCACATACACACACAATGAAATCACAAAATAAAAATGAAAGTAAATTTATGGGCTTTATTCTTCAAATTGAATTATTAAAATTGATACTTTTCAAAATGCTGTTTTGTGAGGCATCCTTGATAGGTCCCTTTCAATTCCTTCAGAGAAATAATGAAAATATTACTTCCTTAATGGCTTCACTTTATCCTTAGAAAACAATTGTGACTGGCATAAAACACATGTGACTTAAGGTTCTAGCAGTGCCACGCCTATGTTTGTCAAGTA
>JADRCD010182379.1:7831-18227 GCA_019843815.1 Montemys delectorum
CCTCTCCCACTTATTGGCCCTGGCATTCCCCTACACTGGGGCACAAAACCTTCACAAGGCCGAGGTCCTTTCCTCCTATTGATGATCGAATTTGCAATCCTCTACTATATACATGCTGCCAGAACATTCAGTCCCACCCTGTATAGTCCTTGATTGGTGGTTGGGTCCCTGGGAGCTCTGAGGGTACTAGTTAGTAATTGTTGTTTGTCCTAAGGGGCTGCAAACCCTTCAGCTTCATAGACCCTTTCTCTAACTCCTTCATTGGGGACAGTGTACTCAGTTCAATGAATGGTTGTGAGCCTCTACATCTGTATTAGTCAGGTATTGTCACAGCCTCTTAGGAGATAGCTATATGCTTGTCCTTCCTTCAGTCTCTGCTCCATAGTTAATCTCTGCCACTCCTTCTGTGGGTGTTTGATTCCCCTTTTTAAGAAGGAATGAAATGTCCACCTTTTGGTCTTCCTTCTTCTTAAGTTTCTTGTGGTTTGTGGGTCGTTCTTCCTGTATTCCAAACTTCTGGGCTAATAACCACTTATCAGAGAATGCATATCATGTGTGATCTTTTGTGATTAGGTTACCTCACTCAGGATGATACTCTCCAGATCCATCCATTTCCCTAAGAATTTCATAAATTCATTGTTTTTAATAGCTGAGCAGTACTCCATTGTGTAGATATACCACATTTTCTGCATCCATTCCTCTGTTGAGGGACATCTGGGTTGTTTCCAGTTTCTGGCTATTATAAATAAGGCTGCTATGAACATGGTGGAGCATGTGTCCTTATTACATGATGGAGCATTTCTGGATAGGTGATTTCTAGTCTTGATGGTTTTGTTTTTTTTTTTTTTTTTTTGAGTGCACCAGAAGTCTTTTTCTTAATACAGTGTGTTCGTCTGTATCTTTTTTATTATATTTGAAAACAGGATCCTATTATTTGAAGATTTGTTCTTTTCATAGTTTCTCCAGATTTATTGGATGCTTTTTGCCTGGATATTTTTAGATTTAATGTTTTCTTAACTGAGGTATCCATTTCTTCTGCCTTGTTTTCAATGACTGGCATCCTCTCACTTCCCATGTATTGGATTCTGTTGGTGAAGCTTGTCTCTCATGTTTTGTTTGACTTCCTATTTTTGTTTATCTCGAGTTTTATCTCATTTTAGATTTTCTTTTTTTTTTTTCATTTTAGATTTTCTTTAGTGATTCACTTTCTACTTTTACGTCTTGAACTCTTTTTTTTATTTGATTTCACTTATTTATATTTTCACAGATCTCACTAAGGAATTTGTTCACATCCCCTTTTAAATTCCTTGAACATATTCACAATACTATTTTGAAGTTCTTATCATGTTTTTAAGATATATTGCATTCTTGGGGCCTAATGCAGTAGGTTAGTGGGTTCTGGTGGTAGTATATTGTCTTGGCAGTTAATGTTTATGTTTTTGTGCTGGTGTCTAGACATCTGTGGTTAGGATGGTTGAGAGAATTCTAGGTGTTGATATCTGGTCTAGCTTTTGGTTTTGGTTTTGGTTTTTTTGAGGGTGGAGTGTTACATTCATTGGTTTCTGCTAACCTCCCTGGATCTTAGGAAAGTATGATGGGTATAGGTTACCTGGCACAGAAAGTGCTTCTGCAGGTCAGTGAGTGGCAGAGAAGAGTAGAGATGAGCTAGGAGAAAAGACTAAGTTCAGGTCTGGTGTGGCTATAGGGGATCCCAAGTAGAAATTGTTTCTAGATCTGGTGGATAATACAAAGAAATGGGAATGGGCTAGAAGTAGAGGGGAGGGGTCACACACAAAACTCACACACACACACACACACACACACACACACACACACACACATATACACACGAGAAGATTCCCCAAGGAATGAAGATAAGGTGGGAGGAGAGGTATTGGCAAGCAGGCAGTCTGTTTACAGGGCTGGAGTTGGGAGTAGAGAGACTGAAATGAAGGATAAGATTCTCTTTAGTTTTGCTTGTATGTTTATGCTTTTCAGGTTGGCTTCTTGATATTGGATGACTAGTTATGGTGCTCATCCCTGGGGAATGCTGATTCTCCTTCTCCCAGCAGTTATTAAATTGCCTATAACTCTTCACTAATCTTAAGTCCAGCTCCAAGCCTCCATGAACTTGCTGCACTCAGGCTTTTAGGCAGTGATTTAGGGATGTCCACACTGTTATATTGTTCTTTCTTCCACACTGAAATACTCTCTTCTGGAGAGAAGATGAGGGCTCATAAGATGCAGGAAGCTCAGGACTTCTAAGTCTCAAGAAATACAAAATTTACAAGACCTGTGAGGGCCCTCTCCAATGTTCTATAGGCAGCAAATTATTGCTTGGGGAGAGAAAACTCTACAGTGGAGCTGCCTGCAAGGTGTGACACTGCTCAGGTGAGTTGTCACCCGCGCTCTTTGGTGATGAAGCTTCTCAAGCCCCCTGTGCTTCTGCAAATGACCCAAATAAACTTAGTGGTCTGCCTAGCTTTCTTTGATCAGTAGTCTCTCTATGTTTGATAGATGTTTGCTTCTCTGTAGAAAAAAATTTATGTAACACCCACTAACCAATCATCCCCTCCCTCCACCAACCTTACTGCTTGCACTTCCTTATCCACCACTTCAAGATACAAAGCTGCTTACTCTACATAAACCCACACCTGTCACTCAAATTCAATGAATACTCACATTTCACCAGATTTACCTCACTCTTTCCTTTTATCAGGAAATGCAAAAAAATGTTAGAATCCTTGTGCGTATATCATGTTTTTGTGTCACATATTTGTGTCACATATATATTTTATACTATACCTTATATTATAGTATAAGGTTCAAATGTGTGCCTTTCTATCTCCAAACAGCATCAAATGAGACTCTTTTGGTCCATTTTGCAGATGTGGTGCATCTGGACCTCTACTGCAACTAGGCTTTAATGGAACTTGGGAAATGGAAGCTTAAAATCTATCAGCACACCAAAGACCCACATATTCCTATCCTTTCCTGTGTCCCAAAGCCATGAGAACCAGTCTTTTGGAGATTAAGCTGGGCTTTTGTTTTATTTTCAGTTGCTATATTATAGTACTTTAATATTGGATAACTTATCAATAGTATAAAGTTATTATACACAGTGCAAGAGTCCAGACATCAACAATCGATGCCTCAGCAGGCGCTGTGTCTGTTGAGGGTCCAGTTCTCCCAAACAGTACCTCCTGTGTCCCCAGAAGGCAAAAAGGGTAGAAAGTGTTTCATCCCAATAAGAATACAGAATTCCATTGCATTACAAAGTCCCCTCTGCTTATACACAGCACAGTAGAAGTTAACTTTGTCGAAACACTCAGAGCCACACAGGTGAACTTGGAATTGGAATTGTCTTTGTCTGTTTGACTCCTATACCTCTGTCTCTCTTTCCTCTGTTCCCTAGCAGACTGCCCAAGAGAAGAACAGTCTCAACCATCTTCAAGATTTGTAATCACTACAGGAAAGAGGGGCCAACATGCCACTTTTACCAAGTTCCTCAAACAACAGTAGAACTAAGGGACAATGTTCTGCAACACAGCTGGTGAGCTCTGCCATAGTAATGGCCAAGCAGCACTGAGTGTTTAGGGTCTGGATCCAAGGTGCTGTTGGCTTTTCCCAATGCTCATTCTCACTGTCTGTACTTATTCCACATCCTGGGTCTTGTGGGAGCTGAAATCTCCTCTCCCTAGCACCAGAACATCTGGTGAAAAAGCAATGATGTCTCTTACGTGGCTGAGCCAGCTCAAAACGCTGTTTATAACAGTAGTGGGGGGGGGAAGGAGTTTCATTTTCCTGGCTCCCATCAAAACAAGTCATACAACTCTCTGGATGGCATGCTAGGGTCTACCCAGACATTTGCACCCTACCCTACAGAAATGTACACCCCACTCCCAAGTCTTTTATTGATCAATGCTTTTGTGTTAGGCACCATTGGGACTGTGGCTAGGAAAAGAACTATGCCTGGATTTAAAGTATTAGAGACTGGCTGGAGAGTCAGACAGAGTATTGAATAAATTGCATTAAGAAAGCGTTCAGTTCAAGGAAAGCAAGAAGAGAGCATACAAGTCCCTGTATCCCAGGACTTCCCGCATTCCCTCCAGACCCCTCAAGTCTCCTGTTCCTTTTCCCTTTTTTAAATTAAAAATGTTCATACATTTTCTTCTCTCTCAACTCCTTCCAGATCCTCCCCATTCCCTACAGGTCCAACATTATTCTTTCTCTTTTTCAGAAAGTGTCTGTTCCTTTTCTTGAGTATGTGTCTGCACCTCTACTCACTACTCGACTCACAGAAATCCCTTTTCTTATTCCAGCATTCCAGACAGCTTATCCCACTATGGGTATCAGTGGCTACCAATGTCTCTCAAGTCAGCGGGCAATTTCCCTCCATTCTTCTTTTCCTATCAATAATATTCAAAGAACTCTTACCATTTCCCAATTCAAGGCCCAGAAGTTCAATTAACAATTAGATAGCAGATTTTAATAGATATTTTCCCAAAGACATACAGGATAACAAACATAAAAATATGTTTAACATTGTTTGTCAATGGAGAAATAAAAATCTATAGACAGAGTATGATACAATCATGTAACAGAATGTGAGTTAACCATAACAGATTAAGTTAGACATGTGGAGAAATATTGGTATTATGCTACAGTAAAAGAACTAGCCACAGAAGCCGTATTTGTATGCCTATAGAATAATCCCATCCATGAGACAGAATTTAGATCAGTTAGTGTCTATGTGCTGAGTGAATGGAGGTTGACTGCTAATCAGTGTGACCTTTTTAGGGTAATGAAAATTCATTGGAATTAACTGGTAGTTATGGTTGCATAGCTGTGGACCAACTGTAAACCACTGAGCTGGGCAAGTGCAAGGGTAAATGCCACAGTGTGTGACTTCAATAAAGCTATTAGGCAAGCCAGGAATAATGAATAGGGCAGTGAGGCTGGAAGTCTCTGGGAAGACGCTGGGACCTTTGTGTGTGACAATGACAATAATAGAGTTGTGTCTTGGCAGAGGATACTTGTTGGGAGGTATAGGAGAGTTGTGTAGGGAAGATGAGGATCCGTTTGTGTTAAGTGCATCTGCCTGCAGTTAACAGGGTTTGGGCTCCAACACCACTTCTTGATTTGGCCTCCACTGCATCTGCCACATGCCAAACTGAAACTGCCTCCTAGGCACTGGGAGATAGGATCTGTTTCCTTGTCCTTCTGTTCCTAAGATTTACTACTCCTTAACTCCTTCTGTCATCAAGCAAGACCATCTGCGTAGTTGCCCAGGTCACTGCTACTCTCCCTTAGGAAGGATCCTGGTGATGTTTGGTTTTCATGGGAATCCAGCCTCTGGTCACAACTAATTGATCTTTAGTCACCACTGTTCCCAGGGGGAACAACTGATTTTGTCTTCTCTGAGATACAAAGTCATAAGTTAAGTCAGGCCAGGAGTCCTAGACTACTGGCACTGAACTCTCTGATGGTGTCTGACTCCAGTTCATCCTGCATCCTGGAGGTCTAGCTTCTTATGGAATGAGCTGCCATGTTCTCCTGCTGGACCCATGAGTTTGAGAGCTCCTGGGAGTTCTGACAGGTGTGGCTCATCCCAGTGTGGGCTGATATTAAGTTTACTTTCCAAAAAAGTACAGTTTCAGGAACTGTGGTCAAGATAGAATTCCTTGACCCCCAGAGGAATATTGCAAGAAAGATTTGTAGAGACTTTCTCCCTCTGGCTGTCCCTGAGAGGTGCCTCCCTCAGGGACAGTGTAGCATTCCTTCAAGGGGAAACGATATTGGGTATGCAGTATGGAAGCCATCTCCTGTGGCCAGGAATGATGTTGGATGAGAAAGGGGAAGTGCAGTTAACTTGGAGGTCAAGAACCATGCTCCAGGCTTGCCTGGCACTTCCATATAGAGTGACCTGCTTAGCAGACCCCGGCACAGTCCCCCTATTCTTAGTTGGGTGTGACCTCTGATAAATATCAGATGTCCCAGGTTTTATTTCAGCCTCTATTTTCAGAAAGCCCAATGGTAGTATTCAGAAGGCAATCCCAGGTCTGGTGCCAAGGATTCCAAAGTTCAGAACTTATGCTCCACATGTGGACCAGTTGCTGGGACCTGTGTGACTAGAAAAAGATAGGCAAAACAAATGTTGACCTTATCTGGCATTCAGCTATCTCCACGGGTTTCCAAGACCACCCACCTCTGGAGAGCAGCAGCAGAGAGCAGAGGAGGAGCCATGATGTCTGAAAATCCACCTACCATGCAGGCTTAAGCCACAAAATGTTCAAATGTCACTGATGTCACACAACCGCATGAAGCTCATGAAGATTAATCCAGTTTCCTGGATTTCTACCAGTTTTCTCTACATATCTGAGGGATCCCAGCATGGACCCATATGTGTAAACTCATGATATTATCTCTAAGCCAATTCTGCTTCCTTCATCAGATGGTGTCTATGTGAATCTTCTTAATTCCTCTTGGATTTCAATGAAGGAGAAGGGAGAAGAAAAGGAAGGAAAGCAAGAAAGAAAAGAATGAGAGAAGAAAGGGAGGATGAATCAAAGAAGAGAGGGAGAAAGGAAGGAAAGAAGGAAGGAAGGAAGGAAGGGAGGGAGGGAGGGAGGGAGGGAGGGAGGGAGGGAGGAAAGAAGAACAAAGGAAGAAAGGAAGGAAAGGCTGGGGGAATTGCATAAGTGTGACTTGGGTGATTAAGGACCAGCATGAGGACAGTTATGAGAACCCAGAAGCAGGAAGAAGCCACTGAAGCCAGCCCTGATAGTCCAATGTGGACTTTTCATGGTGGAATTTTGTATGTTTATGTTTTCTTTGTGAGATTTCCTAAAATGATGTTCCCAGGAACATAAGATGTTGACTCATCCCTCTGAAAGATGGTTAATTAACTCATTCCTCCATGGTACACTGATTCTGCCTCAAATGCATATGTGCAGGGGGCTGTGGTAACCCATATCAGACCTCAGTCAGTGTAGTGAGAGAGTCATCACAAGACTATTTGTGTGGGCCAGTGGAGTAGAAAAAACAATTTCCACAAGGCTTACTTTGGTCTAAATAAAAACAGGGTGATGAAATAAATCTATCATTCACAAGTGAACATAGTCAAGTGTAGAGGGTTGAGACGGCCCTTTGGGGATTACTCCTGACTATTTTTAGTCTAGGGAAGATGTTGCCCCAAGTGACAAAATTGGGGTGGGGATCATTTATTGATCTTTCGATGATGAATCCAGTAGGAGCTTCAGCTGGAGAGTTTGTAGCTCACCAACAATAAATAGAGTAGGGTATAGACAACGGACCACTTGTAACACTGGTGCAAAGGGATACAGCCTGGCTAGGATCAAGGGCCTGGACTATGACTTTAAAAATTGTCCATAATGAGTTTGGGCTTATACTGTGTTTATACTTGTATGTTTAAAGTGCCATTTTATAAGATATAAACATTTAACACTTACTATAATTTTCCTTAACCCCTTCAGGCACCTTTTAAATTCTTTTCATATACTGGTATCTTCAACAGAAAGAGAAAATTGGTTCAAACCCTTCTCAACAACGAGATGTTTTGGCAAGTGCTATTATTATATTAATCTGTCATCAAGTATTCAAATATTCATATAACACCCAGTTGGTGCAAACAAGAACAGGAAACATAGGTTATGCAAATTAGACATTTTGGTCCTTTTAAAATAATTTCCTCTCCATATGGGTCCTGTTGTTTTAAGTTCCAACCAAATGATAGAACTTGCCATTGGCTGTCATGCTCTTCACTTCTCTGGGCTGCAGAGGCCTGGGAACTATTAAAACTACAATAAGGTCCCCATATTCAGGTGGCAGCAGCAGCTTGGTAAAAAAAAAAATTATTATGTTTTGTGGCTTTTATTTACCTGAGGGTGGATTAGTGTCAGGACAGAGTCTAAACTCAGAACCCGACCCTATGTCAGATCTCAGCTTAAATGTCATCTCCCCTGGAAACTGGACTGACCAGGTCTCCATCTACTCTAGTCTTCCACAGTACCCCACTCCACCACATCAGACTGTGGACCTCTGAGTTTTATATGCATTCAGGTGGTTGAGGAACTGGAGAGTGGGAACTGCTGCTGAGTGAAACTTCTCAGGCAAATGCTGATAGGTGGGTTGGTTCAACATCCCTCCAAAGTAGATGCTCATAAGTTGCTCTCTGCCAGACTTCTCAGCTCTTTTCCCCTCCCCCTTGCCTGTTTTAAAAACATTTTTATTGCATATTTTATTTACTTACATTTCAAATGTTATCCCCTTTCCCAGTTTCTCCTCCGTAAACCTCCTATCCTATTCCCGGGTCCTCCTGCTTCTATGAGGATGCTCCCCTACCCACCCACCCACTCTTTCCTCACCACCCTGGCATTCCCCTATACTGGGGCATTGAGCCTTCACAGGACCGAGGGCCTCTCCTCCCATTGATGCCCAACAAGGCCATCCTCTGCTATACATATGCTACTGGAGCCATAGGTCCCTCCATGTGTACTCTTTGGTGGGTAGTTTAGTCCCTGGGAGCTCTGAGGGGCAGGTCTGGTTGGTTGATGTTGTTCTTCTTATGGGGTTACAAACCTCTTCAGCTCCTTCGGTCCTTTTCCTGTGCTCAGTCCAATGGCTGGTTGTGAGCATCCACATCTGTATTTGTCAGGCTCTGGAAGATCCTCTCAGGAGACAGCTATATGAGGCTCCTGTCAGCAAGCATTTTTTGGCATCTGCCATACTGTCTGGGTTTGGTGTCTGTATATGGGATGGATCCCCAGGTGGGACAGTCTCTGGAAGGCCTTTCCTTCAGTCTCTGCTTCACATTTTGTCCCTGTATTTCCTTTAGACAGGAGCAATTCTAGGATAAAAATTTGGAGATGAGTGGGTGGCCTCATCCCCCCAACCTCTTTCTTTCCTGGCATCTGGGACTTTCTAGTGGCTAACCCCAGATCCCCATCCCCCATTGTTACACATCTCTGTTCAGTTTCCCCGACACTCTGTATCATCCTGGTCTCCTCCCATACCTGATCCTGCCCCCCTTTTTCCCTCCCTCTCCTTTCTTCCTCCCAAGTCCCTGCTCCCTCTACTTCCTGTGAGTATTTTGTCCCCCTTTCTAAGAAGGACTGAAGCATCTACACTTTGGCCTTCCTTCTTCTTGAGCTTCATATGGTCTGTGAGTTATATCATGGGGATTCCAAGCTTTTCCCAGTTCCTTCACATGTCTCGGCCTACATCTTCCTCTTTATCCCCTTTTCCATTGTCTGAATTCAGATCTCGTATTTGTAGGGTCTCTATATTCTGTTTACATTTTCCTGGTACATTTTAACTGTTCCTTTCTCTGGTAACCTCTGGCTCATTTATTTTGTATTTCTTGCTTTTCTGGTATTGTTGCCATTTATAACCGTGTGGGAGAAGTAATTCAGACTTACTGTGACATTCATTGGCAAGAAAATGTGACAGCCAGCAGGTCTGCAGTTATAAGAGTGGCATATTGGAAGTTTGGACTGTGAACTCTGCTTCCTTAAGTTCAAATCCCATCTCTGCTTCTTACTTAGCTTTATGCCCTCAGACAAGGATCATTACACTCTCAGTTTCTTTCTACAAAATGTGTGTTATACCAGGCCTCTAGTGTCAGGCCTCCAGTGTCAGGCCTCCAGTGTCAGGCCTCCAGTGTCAGGCCTCCAGTGTCAGGCCTCCAGTGTCAGGCCTCCGGTGTCAGGCCTCCAGTGTCAGGTGTCCAGTGTCAGGCCTCCAGTGTCAGGCCTCCAGTGTCAGGCCTCCGGTGTCAGGCCTCCAGTGTCAGGTGTCCAGTGTCAGGCGTCCAGTGTCAGGCCTCCAGTGTCAGGCCTCCAGTGTCAGGCCTCCAGTGTCAGACGTCCAGTGTCAGACATCCAGTGTCAGGCGTCCAGTGTCAGGCCTCCAGTGTCAGGCGTCCAGTGTCAGGCGTCCAGTGTCAGGCGTCCAGTGTCAGACGTCCAGTGTCAGGCCTCCAGTGTCAGGAGTCCAGTGTCAGGCATCCAGTATCAGGCCTCCAGTGTCAGGTGTCCAGTGTCAGGTGTCCAGTGTCAGGCCTCCAGTGTCAGGCCACCAGTGTCAGGCCTCCAGTGTCAGGCCTCCAGTGTCAGGTGTCCAGTGTCAGGCGTCCAGTGTCAGGCCTCCAGTGTCAGGCCTCCAGTGTCAGGCCTCCAGTGTCAGACGTCCAGTGTCAGACATCCAGTGTCAGGCGTCCAGTGTCAGGCCTCCAGTGTCAGGCGTCCAGTGTCAGGCGTCCAGTGTCAGGCGTCCAGTGTCAGACGTCCAGTGTCAGGCCTCCAGTGTCAGGCCTCCAGTGTCAGGCATCCAGTGTCAGGCCTCCAGTGTCAGGCCTCCAGTGTCAGGCCTCCAG
>JADRCD010182380.1:0-17002 GCA_019843815.1 Montemys delectorum
TGGATGAGAAAATATGCTGTGAGTCAAGGATTAATAATACAATTTGGGCTTTTCAAATTCTCTCCTGCTAAAAATTAGGATTTCATACCAAAAGCTCAGTCTTGGAAAAATTTCAAGACTATTAGAGGAGACAATCGTGACTGGCTTTGTACAATAAAGCTGAAAGTGAACGTTCCCTTATGTGCACACCTGTGACTCTGCACTCCAGTCCCGGGATAAGTTCTCAAATCAATCCTTAAAGCCTGGCAAAATGTTCAGACATGTTATTTCCCTTTCTGCCAGTGCTTATCCTTCCCCAAAGTGCTTTATGAAATTATTTCCCTTTCTTTCAGATTTATTTAGATTCTGAGATAAACTTTAAATGGTTTTTCGTATGTTGACTAGAGGATACAAAGAGGCCGGATTTGTGCCCTGCTATAAGACGGTTAGTGAGTTCGGGGAAATACCTCAATATAAAAATCTTGCCAACAAGTTCAGCCCAGAACCGATCAGTTCAGTTCAGATCCAGAACAGACCCCAACGAGTAAAACTGCACAACACACTGGATGCGATCTTCCTTCACCAACTGCCCTGACAAGGAACCCACTAGCCGACTACTCAAACACTCCCGCTCGCCACCCGCCCTGCGCGCAGCAGGAAGCCCGTGAGGGGGAGAGGGGAGGGTCGTGGGCGGGGCCGCAGGAGTCACTGCTCGCCGTTCATTGGCTTCCGCGCCGGAAGCTGCGGTCCCGTCCAGCTGCGCACGCGCCCTTTCACGTGCTCGGGCCAGTGCTGGGGCCGGCTGTCACCATGTTGCGGCGGTGTGCTCTCTGGGCGCTGAAGCGCACCTGGGCCGGCCGCGGCTGTCGCCGCTACGGTTCGTGCTCACCGAGCGCTAGTGGCGACGCTGGGGAAGCTCGGGCCTACTTCACTACACCTATCTTCTACGTGAACGCCGCGCCGCACATCGGGCACCTGTACTCGGCGCTGTTGGCCGACGCCCTGTGCCGCCACCGTCGCCTCCGAGTTCCCGGCTCTGCGTCCACGCGGTTTTCCACCGGCACGGACGAGCACGGCCTGAAGATCCAGCAGGCGGCAGCCACCGCGGGTTTGGCCCCGATCGAGCTTTGCGATCGAGTGTCTGCCCAGTTCTTGCAGCTTTTCCGGGAGGCTGGCATCTCCTCCACCGACTTCATCCGCACCACGGAGGCTCGGCACCGTGTAGCGGTGCAGCACTTCTGGGGTGTGTTGGAGGCCCGGGGCCTGCTTTACAAAGGGATCTATGAAGGGTGGTATTGCGCCTCGGATGAGTGCTTCCTGCCCGAGGCCAAGGTCACTCGGCAGGTGGGTCCGTCCGGGGATCCGTGCCCTGTGTCTCTCGAGAGCGGACATCCTGTCTCCTGGACCAAGGAAGAAAATTACATTTTCAAGCTTTCTCAGTTTCGAGAACCACTTCAGCGGTGGCTTCGAAACAATCCTCAGGCAATTACACCGGAACCGTTCCACCAAGCAGTTCTTCAGTGGCTGGAGGAGGAGCTGCCTGACTTGTCGGTTTCTCGAGGGAGTAGCCATCTGCAGTGGGGCATTCCGGTTCCCGGGGACGACTCGCAGACCATTTACGTATGGCTGGATGCCCTGGTCAGCTACCTCACTGTAGTCGGCTACCCAGATGCAGATTTCAAGTCTTGGTGGCCAACCACATCTCATATCATAGGTAAGGACATTCTCAAATTTCATGCTATTTATTGGCCTGCTCTTCTCCTGGGTGCAGGATTGAGGCCACCACATCGCATCTATGTCCACTCGCACTGGACGGTGAGTGGCCAAAAAATGTCCAAGAGCTTGGGCAACGTGGTGGATCCCAGGACTTGCCTCGATCGCTATACTGTGGATGGCTTTCGCTACTTTCTCCTTCGGCAAGGCGTTCCCAATTGGGACTGCGATTACTATGATGAAAAAGTGGTTAAACTGCTGGACTCCGAGCTGGCAGATGCCTTAGGAGGGCTTTTAAACCGGTGCACTGCCTACAGAATAAATCCTTCTGGGACCTACCCTTCTTTCTGTGCTGCCTGTTTCCCCAGTGAGCCAGGGTTAACGGGGCCGTCAGTTCGCGTGCAGGCAGAAGACTATGCCCTTGTAAGTGCAGTGGCCACTTTACCCAGACTGGTATCGGGCTATTATAACAACTTTCAGATCTATAAAGCTCTAGAGGCGGTATCCAGCTGCGTTCGGCAAACTAATGGTTTCGTCCAAAGGCACGCACCATGGAAATTGACCTGGGAGAGCCCTGAGGATGCTCCCTGGCTGGGTACCGTGCTTCACGTGGCCTTGGAGTGCTTGCGAGTGTTTGGAACTTTGCTTCAGCCTGTTACGCCAAACTTAGCAGATAAGCTGCTGTCAAGACTGGGAGTCTCTACCACAGAGAGAGGCCTTGGAGAGCTCTACTTCCTACCTCGATTCTATGGACACCCATGCCCCTTTGAAGGGAGGAAGTTGGGACCTGACACTGGGCTTTTGTTTCCGAGACTGGACCAATCCAGGACTCGGCTAGTGAAAACCCACAGGACTTAGGAACTCAGCTCTTTCTTGCTGATGGTAAAAGATCAAATGTGTTCCTTTTGCATTTTTCAGTAAAGTCATGTTTAGAGAGTATGTATCAAGTGAGCACATAAACTGTGTCTTTAAGAAGAGAACGATTCAGGTCCCTAACCCAGTCCTTTTCATTTCTCAGTGCCATTAACCACTAGTCTTGTTCGCCAATGTCTCCAAGGGAAGGATGGTTGAGGGCAGGACCAAGATGCCGACACTGTCCCTTCTCACTGCACGTCCTCCCAACCCAGGGTCCAGACTACCTCTCAGGGCTTCTGTTCCTCAGGCTAGTTTAATAGCCCTTCAACTGAAACAGGGCAGGAAGTCCCTGCCCTGTTTTTACAGGTCAGCCCTACTTTGTTAAACACAGAATCTCCTGTTAGTTTTTTTTTTTTTTTTAACTAGAACTTTAGGAACCAGTGTCCTAGACTATAGATGATTTTTGCCCATGTTCATTCTCATTTTCTAAGTTGCTACTAGTCAGCCCAGCAGTTGTGCTTTGTAATACTACACTCCATCCAGTAGATGGCTCTGCTCTCACACATTCAGCTCCTTTCAGAAGGCTGAGAATTATTTTCAGCTGTCTAATTCACAGAATTTTAGAATTGTACTGTTTTTCTTAAAGGATAACTTTGGAAACACTGATATTTTAACAACACAGACACTAGAATTCTAATTTTAAAACTACTAAAGTGACAAGTACAATAGGTACTATAAATGTGACAGGTTTCTATGATAAAACTACAAAGCTCTTGAGGTACACTGTGTTACAGATAATAAAGTCAGTAATGGTTCCATGTTTATTATAAAGCCCTCAAAAGGGTTGTATTCTCTTTATATTACTTCTTATCCACATACATAATTTACCTCATGATTTTTTTTTGGTCAATCAAGATAATATAGGAATGATATAATATTGTAATTAGTAAATCTATGTCAAAATAGTTTTTGTTGATTACTTTCTTTGAGACAAGCTTTCACTATGTAGTTTTTTATCATTAGTCTCCTGACTCCACCTTTCAGGCGTTGGGATTACAGGGTGTGCCAGCATTCCTGTCTTTTAACTTACTAAAGTGTGGTTGTAAGTACCTTCTTTATTACATCTTGACGGTAATGTTGAAGGGAGAAAATGATCAGTGTTCTGGACTGTCTGGGGGTCAGGGCTCACTCCAAGGCTCCATTAAAGAACACCTAGAGATGTTACAGTAACAATTAGTGCAGTGATTAGAATGCTGTAAATCAGCCATATGTCTCAAATTAACAGACTACCACTAGGCCACAGTTTAAAATGAGCTTGCTTTGGATCATACATTTTAAGTATGGTATTAAGGAGAAAGAGCTCACCATGGAGTAAACAATTGTGCTGGAAATTTCTCCAGACTTACTCTAAGTGCCTCTATTCATCTCTAGTTTCTACTAATTATCAAAGTGACAGATTGTAGGTTGCCAGGGAACACAGCATGGTAAGGTGAGGGACCATTTCCACAAGCTTTCCTTTGGACTCCTTATATCATTTTGTCCCTTAGATCATCCCAGATCTCCATATGGCATTCTCTACTTGCCTGCTGGGACTAGTAGGGTAAACTACTGGGGTATAGGGTAGTCTTAGGGCTGTGTAGTGTTTCCCAGAAAAAGCAGGGAGATTCTAACCTCTCTTTTGGTGAGCCCTTATTGCAGTGTTTTAGTTTGTGCCACGGACCCACAGTGTCTTCCATAGGTGATCCTAATGTCCCTGTGGAGATTGGCTTGCTGTTGGAGTTTTTGCAGCCTGTTATCTGTGAAGACATTTAATAGCAGATAGCTGCTATTAGATATGAGGTGATGGGAGACCAGAAAAGAGATGGCTTAATTCTAGCAGCCAGGGCATTCAGAGTAGAAGTGTGTGGTAAATTGGATCCTCCTCTTGTGGTGATAAGGGCAGACAGATTTCTGTAATAGGCACAGTAGTTAAGACAAATAGTCTTTTGGCATTTGTGTTTGGCTCAATACAGCAGTTCAGAATTGCCAAGCGGAGAGTTATATTTACCTGGAGGGATTGCACTTCCAAGGTGAGGGATTGGGGGTGGTGGTGCGAGATTCCCTATTTCAGAAATGTTAGTACTTTCTGTGGCATGTTAGAACCTTTGTGACTCTTACATACTTTTGGAGGTAGTATTACAGGAAGTGACAGCACAGCACAGATCAGGCTTTTAAGGGCTTCCCATTAGGAAGCTATGAGAATGGGGGGTGGACCTAGAGCTTAGTGGTGGTGCACTTACCTCGCATGGGGGGCCCCAGGTTCAGTCCTCAGGACTGCCAAACAAATAGCAGGCCTCACCTCTTTAGACTCCTATCCTCTGTCTATGAAGTCAGGTAAGAAGCAGTAGGTAACGTTCATGTTACTGTGTATGCACTGTGAGGTATATTCTGCATGCAAACTGGCTAGGCACTGTACAAATTGGAAAACCTGTGGCTATCAAAGCAGCAAGTAGACAGTCTCTGACTGCACTAAGACCTCATTTTATAGATACTTTTCCTGAGATCCTATGAGCTTTAATAAGTGCAAAGAGGCTAACAGACTATGAAGCTGATGCCAGAGTGTGTAAGTCCACTGGCTGGAAGTTGGGCCCTAGAGCTCAAACTTGTTTGATGGGTTTTGTTTTGGTGAAGGTTCTAACTGTAATTGCAATAGAGTTCTTTAGCCTTAGAAGTTCTGATACTGGAGTGGCTATTAGTTGATCATCTTGTAGGTGTCACAAAAGGATCACTCTTGAAGCAGAAGTGGTGAGATGATGAAGATTATAGTAGGGATGGCTTCACGGAGCTGACTGCTCTGCCTCTATCTACCCAGTATGTAGTGGCAATGCACTGCATTGGTGTTGCCTTGCTTGGGTTATGGAGGAAGGATCCTAGATGAGAGGTGGCTACTGAACACTAATGCTTTACGATAGTTTAGAATTGCCTTCTCATGGCAACTTCCCATCATCTGTACTTCAGCTGAAGAAATTTCTTGCAGTAGCTCTGGGTGTTATAAACTTTGGTGGGTTCTTTTACCCAAGTATTTATAGAGACAGAACATGTTTTTGCAGCAAAGTTTTACCAGTTTGTGGGTAGGGGAGGAACTAAGGTCAGACTAGGGTACCCAAGAGCAGAAATTGTGGAAGAAACTCTTCAGTTCTCTTCCCCTAAAACTTTGAGCATGCACAGCTGATCCTCTTTGCTGGAGCTTTGGATGGCACTGGTGAACTTAAAATTTTGTTTTAAAGTTTAAACATTTTTGTGTGTCTCTTTGTGTAAGAATGAGAGCGAGAGCAAGAGTAGGGTGGGGAGTGGAGGAATGGATGAGTGTAGATGTGTAGAGGTCAGAAGGTAGGTGGGTGAGGCACGTGTCCCCACCTTTGTACCTTGTTTGAATCAGTCTCTTGACTACTGCATAAGCCACTGCTTCCTTCAGAGCCCGCTGCCATTCTAGGTATTTGTACTACTTTCATCTGGAATCTGGGGATCAGAACTTGAACTGTTAAGCTTGAAAGGCGCTTACTGAGTCATTTCCTTAGCCCCAGGAGTGGTGAGCTCATACCAAGGAACATAGTGATTTGGTTAATATTTAAGAGCTGGAACAGTGGCAATCACATTAAGGTTGATTACTCACATTTTAAACTTCTATATTGTGTGTGTGTCTTATTTCTGAAGACAGCAGCAAAGCCCCAGCTTACACTGCCAATAACCAGTTTAAGCAGCCGGGGAGAGATTAACCAATATCTGGTTTCTTTTTCTTAACTTCTTTGTAGTCTTGGGCTACCCAAAATTAAGCCTTTGAATTCAAGGAACAATCTAACAGAAAAGAGCTGAGCACACTGAAGCACTGTTTGGGATTGTGTGGTAAGTTTCATGATAGAGGACAGGACTACACTGCGGTTTTGATAACTGGGAGCCCTTGGCTGCTTCGGTGTACAGGTTGCTATTGGGAGGCTTCTTCACCACCTGGATTGTCATCAGACTTACCAGGCAATAGGATACAGATTTCATCCCTAATAAACTGAACACTTTACAGCAGACATTATGGATTTAAAGATCTAGGCTGCTGTGAGATGTGAGGATATTTCAGGAAAGTTTGCCAACTGCAAGTAGAAAACTGAAGCTCCAAATGAGTTCTGCCCTGAGTTATTAAGGATGTTTAGTTCTGCAGAGGCATGAAAGTCTCAGGTGGGTAACTGGAGTGAAACACTAGGAAGCACTGGAAATAGAAAGTACCACCTTTCTCAGTGGAGTGTAGGGAAATGGAACAGCCACCTCACTCTCACAAGAGTGGATCGTAGCCTTCCTTTGTTGGTTGAGAATCACTGAGATACTGAACATGAAGATGACTTTCAAAAACTTGATTATGGTCAATTACAGATTGGAATAGCATGCTCTTAATTTACTAATTTAATTGAAACAACAAATTTCTTATTTTCTTAAATTAGGTCCCTCCCTCCCCACTCCCAATGGTCTCTCTTTGTAGCCTTGGTTGTCTTGGTATTCACTATTTTTTTTCTTCAATATTGAGGTATTCACTATTTAGATCAGCCCGGCCTTGAACTCACAGAGGTTCACCTGTTTGTCTCCCAAGGGCTGGAATTAAAGGTGTATACCAATAGACCTGGCTATCGCCTGATGAAAATATTTTTAAAGAGCTAGTTAAATGTGGACAATTAAATAAGAATTTTAGTAGTTTAGTTTCCTTTGAACTAGTCTAGAAGCTTCTATTGGTTAAAATCTATAGCTATTCATACAAAGTTCACAAGCTTATTTGAAGCTAATCAGCAAAATAATATAGAATATTTCTAGTCAGATGAAAAAGTGGAAGAAAACTCAACCCAGAAAATGGGAAAGAAAATTAAAAGGGCACAGTAAAAGAAAACATAGCATAAGTAGAAAACCAAATGAGTAATTGTAATGGCATAAACTTTTATAATCTCAGAAGAGTTAAGATTAAACAAGACAGCTGGAACAGTAATATGTAATACCAGACAAATTAAGCTGAGGTAAAAAATCTTAGAACACAAGGGACAGAATATAAAATGAACAGTGCACCATCTTAGCAGTTTGTGAACTTGTATGATCTAACAACACAGCCTAAAAGTAGAAAAAGCTAACACTGAAAACTATTTAAGATGGGCAGTGGTAGTACATGCCTTTAATCCCAGCTCTTGGGAGGCAGAGGCAGGCAGATTTCTGAGTTCAAGGCCAGCCTGGTCTACAGAGTGAATTCCAGGACAGCCAGGGCTACACAGAGTAACCCTGTCTCAAAAAAAACCCAAAAAAAACCCCAAAAAACCAACAACAACAAAAAACAAAAAACAACAACAAAAAAAAAAACCAAAACACCCAAAACCCAAAAACAACAACAAAAAAACCCCAAAACCCAAAAGAGAAAACTACTTAAAAATTTCTGCTTAGGAGTTCAGGAAAATCATGCAATGAGACGTGAAGAACACAGTAACTCAGTAACTGTAAGTATTTGAATCTTTAATGCTTAATACACAGTAAGCATTTATAGCAGACAAGTTTTGTGACTTTAAATTTTCTTTTTCCATACAAGCCTCTGTTAAAATAACTGCAACTTTCAGTCAAGTATACTTGGATCAGTAAGTTCTCTCAACAGCCATCCCTTCCAACCCCCATTTGGGCATGGTGATACACACCTTTAATCACAGCACTCTGGAGGTAGAGGCAGGGCCATCTGTGTAAGTTTGAGGTCAGCCTGCCTGGTATGTATAACCTGGGCCAACCAAGGTTCCATACTGAGACCCTGTCTCAAAAAAAGTTTGTTAGTCCAGCAAGAAGATGATGGGAGAAAACCAATAGCTCCTTTGTGTTTTCATCTTTGCCCACTGATGTAGTAAGCTAGTAAGAAATGGAGGCACAGAGGACTAAGTAATTTGTATAGGATTATAGTTTATAAAACAGCAGTGCATAGACTCAGTGGGCTCCTGCTGAGCCTTAGCACACCTTATCTCGAACACCAGTCATAAATATTGTGGAGGAGCATAACTGGATCCAAATATCTGAGATGGAAAGTGCCTAAGAACCTTTATTTAATTGGAATACATTAGTGGTTGAAGCTGAGGGGAATTTGGCAGATTATGAAAGTGCCAACAAAAACTTGCAAAACACCTTTTACATGAGATGTGGTATATTCACTGATTGCTTTTGTATATTAAACCCTTATATTTTGATGCAAGTTTAAATAATGTTTAGGAACTGTATAGCCTGTAGTTTTTCTTTAACATTATTCCTTTATTGTTTTCAGAAGAGTGCTCCAAGTACAACTTAGTGGGTCACTAACTACTTGTGGGAAAGCAAAAGCTCTGCAGAGTCCCAGCGCCTCCAGTAGCACTCAGCTATTCACATTGCATAACCTCATTGTAGCCTTGCTTCTGTACACACAAAACATGCAGTTTGCTTTGCAGGTACCTGGCATGCCCTGCAGTGCCAACAAAAGCTGCCAAATTTGATGGTTTAGGTGAGAAATGCCCCTCCACCTCCATAGGCTTGGGTATTTGAACACTTGGTTCCTAGTTGGTGGTGCTGTTTGGGGGAGGGGTTGGTGGAGTTTTGCTGGAAAGTGTGTTGAGGTGGCCTTTTAGTATTGTTTCTTTTCCCTTCTTAGAGTTTGCTCTGACCTACGCTTATGTCTGAAGAAGTGAGCTCTCAGGCTTCCTGTTCTGCTAAGCCTACCACCTGCTGCTCTTCCTACCTGCCATACAGGACTTCTTCCTATACCTCTAGGCTGGGAAGTCAAAACAAGCTGTTTTTCTTTAAGTTGCTTTTCATTATGGTACAATGTAACAGCAACAGAAGGCAAAACAGAACATTGAAACACTAAGGCTCAGATGCAAAACTCAACTTCTGTGTTTTCATTATTCAGAGTTTTTTTGTGCTTACGGGAATATAATGCTTTAAATACGGGGGGGAAAACTTTAGTATTTTCTAGCACTCTTTCCTTAGTTCTTAATCAATTCTGTATATTATTTGGTTGTATTAGATCAGAGAATTTGATTAACAAATTGAAGTAGAAAGAGAGGGAAAAGAGAGGGGAAGAAGGGATTTAAGGGAGATGGGAAATAAGGTCATGGAGTACATGTGCTAAGAAAGCAGAAGAGGGTTAATGAGAGGAAGGAAGGCAACTTGCTGGATGGGAAAGGGCAAGAGGGAGGGTGATAGGGGAGGGAATGAATGAGAATGTATAAGGACACCCGTGTGAAGATGCTGGCATATAACTAGTTACTTAGTATACTAACCTGAAAAATTAATAAATAGGAGCTAGAGAAATGCTGGAGTAGAAGAACACTAATACAGAGGATCTGTGTGTGATTCCCAGCACACATGCAGCTCTGAAAGGCTGTAACTTCAGTTCTAGGGGATCTGATGCTCTTTTCTGGCCTTCACTGGCATCTGACATGCACCTGTTGCACAAACATACATGTGGGCAAAATTTCTTATATGCATAAAAAATAAGTAAATCTTTAGTGTTTGAATGAGAATGGTGCTCATGGGCTCATGTTAGTGGAATGTTAAAAATCTGCCATTCGCAGTGTGTTTTCTGCCTCCTGCTTGTGGATCAAGAAGTGAGCCTTTAGCTGCTGTTCCACGCCTGACTCCATCATCTAACCCTCTGGAATAATAAGCCCAGTCAAATACTTTCTTTCATAAGTTGCCTCTGTCATGGTGTCTTATTAGAACAATAGAAAAGTAAAACAACATATAAAAATAAAATAAGAATAAAAGAATAAAACTTGCTGTTTGAGTTGCTGACTTCAGTTTGATATTTAAAAAAGTGAAATGAGCCGCAGTTTGGGATTAGATCAGAATTTCCAACAATTTCTGAAACAATCCTAAACATTCTTCTGCCATTTTGTATTATGTATTTATATGAAGCAGCATTCTCAGTACTGGTGATTATAAAACTTGATTTTATAATTTGAAGAATGTTGAAGATGTTTAAAATCTTTAAGTACTAGCTATTCAGACAAGATTTGGCTCCTAAAGATGTAGAATATTTTTCTTGTGGTATGTGTGCATATGGTCTATGTCTTGGCACATGTGTAGACGTTAGAAGAAAACTCTGTGAGGCTGCTTCTCTCCTCCACCTTTGCATGGTGCTGGAGAACTCAGGTCACAAGACTCATACAGAAAGCACCTTTGCCTAGAGAGCCATCTCACTGGTTCAGTTAATTATTTAAAGATCAATAAGCACATTCATCTTCGTATACACATTTGGTTTAGGCTTTAATAAATGGTAAGATTATATGTGTACAAAAGGAATGTTTTAAAATTAATGTATGATTCATCATGTAAATGTTTGGCTTGTATATTACTATTCTAGGTATATCCTAGAATCATATAGAACTGTCTTGGGTGAAAAGGGAGTCACATATAGAGGAAGTTTAAGAATCTTCTAAAAATGAAAAGTATCTTGTTATAAAGCCATACGGCTAATAAGCATCTTAGAAGTGACATTTTCTCAATACTTTACACATTTATCTTTAGAAAACATCAATAGTCAAGTTTATTTTAATTAACTATTACAGTAACAAAGCTAGAGAATTTACTAGAGGCCACAAACAGTGAAACTTTATTTCATACATACAGTTTAATACAAATGAACATATTAATAAAACTTACTAACAGTTTAAATTCTATGACATCTATTCTTATGACATCTTTCCTAAGAAGACGGCAGAAACCAGGTCCTTTGGTTATGTTATTACTCATTATCTAAATGCCACATACTGGATAATTCTTGATAAATTTTATTTCATAGCATAGTCAATACATTCTCATCTCTTTAAACTAGTAACTATTGTGAATTGCAAAAAGAAATGCCGAGTATTCAATTTTACATTTTAAAAGGAATATAGCTGTTTTGTTAGATTTGAGTTTCACTTCAAGGTAATGGGATGAGACCATATTTATATAGGTCTCAGCTCTCATGTAAATACATTTTAAGAAATCAAATGTTTAAAAATCCTTGTTAACTAGGAAGGCCAGGAAATCTACATTTTAATTTTGGGTTTAAAATAAGTTCTTTAGTGTCTTATTTGAATGTAGACAGATCTTGCTAGCCATTGTTTATTCTTAACTCATTATTGGAATCTAATTAAAATAAGCTTACTTCGATATTATAGAAGAAATTTTTAAGTACTTAGGTTAGTTACTGAAAATGTATATAGTTAGTTGCATGAAGGATGGTTGGTTGGATTTTCATGCCACTTTAAGGATTTTTATTTGGATGCAAAGGAAACATTTTAAACATTCATTGTGACATTGTTTTGACCTAGTATAAAATATAAAAAAATGGTTGCTTAGTACTCAAGAGAATTTTTTTTTAGTTAAGCTATTGTTCACATAAAATCAGTCTCTATAAGATAATTAATTCACACCAAATTTTGAATAAAACATTTTTGGATGTAACTGATGTCATAAATTAGTTTCCTAGCCTAAGAGAACATACTTTTTTTTTTTTTTTTTTTTGTAATTCATGGAAACCATATAGAGAGCTATTAACTCTGAGATGAACAGACTGTATAAATGTACAGCTGTAGTCCAGTGTAACTTTATTAGGAAACCACTATGATTTCAGATGGACAGACAGGAGTCATAGTGAAAACTTGCTCCTTAAATCTAAGTAATAAGAAGGGGGCTAGTCAGGTTAGACCAAATTATCAGAAACCATCATTGGTAACTTTGTTGAGGTAGACATTTAAATATTAAGTATTTAAAGGTGTGTATGTCTAAGCTCAACAGTTTAAAACAAATTCTGTAAAGGTTATATATGTAGCCAGGACATAGGCTTAAACACCCCCTGTAAACAAGGGATTTTTGCTGAGTTTATTTTCATTTTTTCTTTTAACATCCAGATAGTAAATGTTATTTTAATTAAAGGCAGTCTTCACATTTTGCAACAGTCTGAGAAGAATACTACCACTACCATACTAATCAGCACTTAGCTTTTTACAAAGGGTAGAAGAATTTATGTGTATTAGTATCTTTTAAAAATCTGTCTGCATACTTTTATATGTTGTTAAAAATGTTATGGGTATATACTCTGAAGCTGTGTTTATCTTGGTGTTGAAAACAAAGATCCTAATATTGATTAGCAAGAAACACACTGTATTAAGTCTAATCTCAAATTGTTAATGGAAAGTTATTTTTCTACCTCTAAAGTGCCAAGGAAAGAGGATGTATTTTATCAGTAATTATTATGTTGACTAGACATTCCTTTAGATACTGCTAGTGGTTGTTTCAGAACTGTCTGAAACTAAGAGTGAGGTTGTCGAAGATGGCTTATAAAAAGACTTTAGAAACTGAAAGCTTAAACACTGATGTTTTATAGTTGTTAAAATTACTTTTGCTACATTTGTAAAAATAGGAGCAAGGCATTACAACTTAAGCAGAGTAGTATCTTTTCAGGGATTACCTTAATATATTTTCATGTTATCTCCATTTAAAACTTTACAGTCTACAGAGAGAAATAATAGTAATATATAATCTTTACAGAATTGAATGAAAATGTGGAAGTACAGTATATTTTAGGAGACAGCATAATTGCTTGAACTAAACTGGGTAACAAAAACTAAGTTTTTCTTTAAATGCAAAATACAATTACTCTCAGACTTTTGGAATTTATAAAGGTTTTAGAAATGCTTGTTATTCATTGAATAAGCCTGAATAATAAATATGGGATTAAAATGTATCCTGAAAACAGGTAAGCTGAACATCAAATATAGTTTCATGATATTTTGGCCAGGGCTCTGGTAACAGATTACATATAGCATGTTACTTTTAAAGTAACTCTAGCAAAAGAAAATATTTTTAAGTAGATGGAATGGCCTTAGGATGTATGAAGATACTATCTAATACACAATATTATTATATTTTATTCACAGACATACATTTTAGCCCCAAAATATTAGGATCACATACCCCAAATATATATGTACACCCATGAATATATTCATCATCCTTTATGAGACAGAATAAAAAAATAGTTCAAGTTGTTTGGGAATTGCTTTTCTGATATTACAAGAACATTTTAAATTTATAATTCCTATTCTTTCAGAGCAGAAGTATAAGACTGTTAATTGTATTAATAGTATTCTTGGGAGGAGATGTAAACTTAAAATACTGAAGTTCTAGTATTTCCTAGAAGTACTGTACTATCAAATTTCATTAAAGTCTAAAATAAACTTCCATGTAGTCAATTGAAATATTGCTGATTTATATAACCTTACTGTTTTTACTAACCCAAGCTTCTGTCAAAGGAATAAATTTTTTTTATTATAGAAGTCACAACATTTGGTAAACAGAAGGCATTGACTTAAAAGATAGTAATTTTATAATGTTAAAATTCTAATTATTGTGGCATATTTTTTAATTTTTAGAAACTTCTTTCATTTCATAACAGCAGGCAATCATAGCTTCTTTGCATTTAAAAATAAAACTGTTATAGGAAAATTCTAATGTTTTAAAAGCCTATAAGCCTCACAAAGAACCGAATGAATGAAAGATAAAAATACTGACAGTATCAAATCTGACATGATGTAATTGTGAATTATAACCCCTAAGATGCTATGCCCTATGAGCAATTCTACTACATGTATAAATGACAGAAAAGGGCCACAAATAGATAATCTTTAAGGATATTTAAGGATAGTTTCACTTTGGCCACAGTAACCATATATAATAAGTGGTTATAATGTGATAGATTTATGGATTTTTTTGTAACACAAATACTGTTTTATATCAATGTTTGTAAAAATTTGTAATGTAAGTAGAGTTTGAAATGCTTTTATCAAAACCACTTAATATAAGTAAAATACACACAAACACAAATGTAGTGAAACCAGAATGTGGAAACTAGAATATACACATCGTCTCCCTAACAAGACGGTGTTTGCTTAAATTAGACCATACACAAAAAATGGTCTGCTGGGAAGTATTCTTATATATGCTATAGATTTGTCTAAAATATGAACCTTCTGGAATAAAACTGGAAATTTAAACATCAAAGATGTTTGTAAGTGGTTACGTGTGATGATCGTGCTGGTTAGACAGCCAGACGATGATCTGTAAGATAGTTGTTTTCTTACAGAGACAATTCTTGTCTTGCTTGTTATGGCTTATAGCTCTATAGTACTTAAATGTTGGAGTTAATAAAGGAAACCATGATTTAACTCTGCATTGCCAATGTTCTGGCTACTAAGATTTCAGAAATTCTCTTTAAAAAAATGCAAAAACATTTAACCTTAAGCATATCCCCAAGACCATTTGCTACTAGACCACACAGGGGCCTGGTTATTTTCTATTTCTAGACAGAACACTTCTCCAAGAGTCTACTTAACAAAGTCAGTACAGGAAGGTGAAGTGGAAACTGAGTCCTCTGCTCTCAGATCTTTTCTAGGATGAAAGTGTGGGCTTCGAGAATATCGAGGTTTCCAACCCCCAGATGAAGGCTGAGAAAAGCTTCTTCTCACACAATGTAACCTTGGTTCCTAGTAAGAGATTGAAAGAGAATTAGGGCTTCATGCACTTCAAATGTTGTTATTACTTACGGGAAGATTTAAAAGACAAGACTGACTGGGGCTGGACTTTTTTTTATTTTTTTATTTTTTTAAGACAGCCTTGGGGATCTAACTTAAGCTTGTGTGTGCTAGTCAAGTCTGGTCAACCACTAAGCTACAATATATCCCCAGCCCAGGGTCTGGATTCTGAGTAAAGTGTTCAGGAAATGCCTGAGGAGTAGGCTAACTTTGTAATCTGCTACTAGACAGGAAGGCATCCTATAGCTGTAAAGAAATAACATAGACATTTATTGCCATATTCAATGAGATTTCTAAATTACACTATTGGTTAAATTCATTTTTGTTAAAAAAGTATGTGCATATGATATGTAAGATTAGAATTAGATCTTATAAATAAGAAAGTACTATCAAGAGAGAAATCAGCAGATTATTAATATACTACTTAATGTTAATAGATAAACATTTTGTCTTACTGTTAGGCAAATCACTTAGTGACTAAGTTTTATTCCAACAGGTGACTTTTATTTCACGTACTGTAAAAATAAAAAGATTGGTAGAGATATTCCCCTGCTTAAGACACTGAAAATAAGAAATTTTACTAAGAAATCTTACATGCTAAGTGCCTTCTTTAGAGCATCTAGGGGAGGCAAATCCTGTTGCCTAGAAATCTTATCAATTGTTCTCCCTACTTTAAGTGATGTGAGTTAAATACTGTGATTAAATAACGCCATCAAGGAGCTAGTAGCTATGCCATACTGAATAAAACTTTTGAAGTGGTACCTAAGTTAAATCAACTGCATCTGACTATAATGTACAATTAAAGGAAATAGATGAAATTTCTAAGATTAAAGAGCAAAACTTCTCTAAAGGGAAATTTTACTATGTATAGTTTCAAGTTTTATGCTATGGGCATATAGAGCACTCTTCTGATTTACTAGAACTTGGAGCCTATCAGTAAAGAAATAGCATGCTACTGCTAGAGCAATTAACTGTCAGGAGAAAGTTCATGAGTTAGTTTTAAAGTATAATAGCAGATCTGTATGCTTAAAGAATTAAACACGCTTTAATTGTGCACTTACAGTTTATTAATAGTACTTTAAGATACTTTGTGATGTTACAAAATAGTCTTTCAACTTAAAAAGAATGTTACAATGTATTGTAATAATTATAAGCTAAAGAAAGCTCACCAAAATGAGTATTAGAAGACAATTTACTCCAATGTTTTTGGTTTTTTTTCTTTACAAATTTTTGAGTTAAGGAGACCATAAGACAATTATGATAATGCCCATTATCTTAGAATTAGATCAAATTTGGGGCTGGAGACATAGTTCAGTGGTTAGAAGCATGTACTGCTCTCTAGTGGATATGGGTTTGATTCCTAGCACCCATGTTAGGTGGCCCACAACTGGCACCTCTGGCCTCTGTAGGTACTTGCACTCACATGCACATAACCTACACCCATGTACAAGTATACAAAATTAAAGATAATAAAAAATTGAAAAAGAATGAGATCAAGATTTTATGCATAAAATCTTTTGAGTCTAGTTCCCATCACTAGCATATAGCAAAACTATGCTTGAGTAACCGTTCCCCAACTAGCAGAGCTGGGCATGTAGTTCAATTGTAGAGCTAAGATAACAAGACTAAACGGAGGGACTATACACAAAGGCTGATGAATGCCTACATTGTAGCTATTAGCAAAAATGGAGAGGAAGAAGGAACAATGTTTTAGTGGTGGATCTTGTTCCAGAAGCATTGAGATGTGTTATGTTCCCAAGAGTGTATGGCATAGGCTGTAGTATTTTTTGTTGTCTGAAGGCTAAAGGTTTGCTGGGATAGCCTAGAAGCTCTTGCTTCTTACCATTTGTTTGTTTGTTTGTTTCTTT